>JAGGAT010000658.1:0-20860 GCA_017657195.1 Termitomyces sp. T70a | reverse complement strand
CGGGTAAGCTGTTGTTGTGTGTAGGCTTGCCTGTTATAATCAAGAATAATGCGGCTACAGAATTATGTATCACAAACAGACAGGAAGGTTTTGTGTATAGTTGGAAGAGTTGCACCAGATCAGCTGGACAGCTCATGCTGGATACATTATTTGTACTGCTTGACAATCCTCTGCAAAGAGTAAAAATTGATGGACTTCCTGAGAACATGGTTTTGATTGTGTGTACAAGCATGCATATTAAATGTTGGCTTCCTAGTGACGACTGCATGAAGACTAGACCCTTCAATCTGGTAGACTTGACCAAGTGTCAATCACACCAAGCCTACTACACTGCCCTATCTCGTAGCGCTACAGCTACAGGGACACTCATCATCCAGGGGTTTGATGCAAACAAAATACAAGGCAAAGCTAGTGGGGCATTGCGCAGGGAATTTTGTGAATTGGAGCTGCTTGATGAAATAACCAAACTCAGATATATGGACCAGCTCCCTGATTGTTTTGTTGATTCACCTAGATGATCCAATCTACTTTCTTCCTTTAGGCAATGCAAACAAAAAGAATACATGCCCCCTAACCTTCATGCGGCATGACGTTGGAGCAATAAAGACCCTTACAAGGATGCACCATTCCCTGATATCAAATGGCAATTTGTCAGTGAAGATAAACCTATTGAGCTGATTCAGTCACCCAAAAGCAGATTTATTCTGGCTCAAGGCACTCAGCCAATAGTGCATCCTCAGCCAATTGGCAAAAGAAAACAATATGACGATGATGGTTCACCTGGTTTGAAGAAGGCAAAGAATGTCAGACTTGGTGAACATGAAGTATATATGGACAGGTATGGAGCACTGGTAGGAACTCAATGGACTCTCAACAGTTGCACATATGATGCGGTGATAACTATATTGTACAATATGTGGCAAGACAACTCATCACTGTGGTCATTGAATTTCCAATTGTTTGGCACCTCAGTCATGCAAAGGATGGATAGGAGCTTCCTAGCAGTGCATGAATGTAAAATCACACTGGAGGATGCAAGGGAAGAGTTGAGAAGATGATTGAACAATTGCAATCCGAGAAACTTTTTGTATGGTGAATTAACAAGTGTTCACACTGTGATCAAAGAGTTGTTTACATACAGGAAGTATGTATACACATCATACATGCACTGTCCATGTGGTCATACAGTTACCAGAAGAGCTGTTATGTTGAATTCATGTCAGATAGCCATACTAGATGAATCTCACCGGTCAATACAACATTTCCTAAGAAACATGGAATTTCTTACCAAATCTCAATGTAGAACCTGCACATCTGGTTTGGTTAGGATAATGAGAATGGTATACACAGCACCAATACTGTCTTTTGATGTGGCATCAACCAATATTGCAGTTAATAGATATATTGATGTGCCAGTTTATGGGGCGGGAGATAGATGATATATACTAAAAGATGTTGTGTATTTTGCAAACAGTTATTTTACATGTTGGTATGTGGATCCATTCCTGAGAGTGTGGTTCCATGATGGTTTAATTACTGGCAGATGGTTGGTTGTTGAAGAAGGCAATCTGGATATGTTGGATATACGAGTCTGCAGAGGTAGTAAAGTGACAATTGTGTTATACAGTAGAGTGGCCTGAGCGTATTGATGTTTTACATATAACAGTCCAATGGTAAACTGTTTAGTTTGATTCATGTATGTTTAAGGGTGTCAGTTTCTCTATCAAACACTACTAAAATATATATATATATATATATAGATAATTCATAAAAACAAAAGGGTTCAATGCATGTGAATCCATATTATGTCAGCATTTGGCTGGACAATCTGAAAATGGTCCAATGCGTGAATCCATATTATATCAGCATTTGGCTGGATGACCTGCTGTGTATATAGTTCTCATGTATACTGACCTTGGTGCTCTGTATACAGGGCAGCCAGAACTATTACTCTCCAGAACTCAGCAGAAGGAGGAAGCCAAAAGATACACTGAGGCTGCGCTGCATCCAGCCACCTTCTCCTAACTAAGGAAGCTGCAGGTACAAAGAGATGGGGCTCTGATGGATCCATGGTACCTTCATTGGCTGATATCCTTGATGAAAAATTGGTCACGGCTGTGGTAACAGAATCAAAGATGTTATCTCTCAAACTGAAAGGGCAGAACATGTCAATATTGCAAGGTGAGCTTATTGGTTTGATAGCAGCAGTGATAATGTCACAGGGAGATCTGGGGAGCACCATACACACTGGCCACCTTGACTCAGTCAGGCTGATCAGTGACAGTCAATCCTTGATTGACATTGAACCTAAACTACAGTATATGAATGCTTGGTCTTATTACAGATGGTTGCTGGACCTATTACATAGGTGCAAAGCATCAATTGCTTATGTTAAAGGCTAGTGAGTGCTTAATTCCATCTATACTCAACAATGCTGCAAACAGGAACGCTGTACACACTCAAACGGAGCTGAATACCCCTTATGCGCCTGTCCCCACCTTCTATATGGATGATTTCTCTCTATTTAGTCAGACTGACAAGTAGATCAAGTCAAATACTCACACCTACACAGATCATGTTTATGCTTGTTGCATGGCAAGAAAGCTGTAGCACAGTCCTGGTCTCAGGCTGAGGAGACTAATATATGATTCACAAAAACTCCAGATTATTGATATATATGAGCAATGTTGTGCTATTCAGCGGTTGTCCAGCTATATGCATGCATGGGACAATTCCCCAGCCCACAGCTCTCAGACTGCACTTGCGTCACAAATTGCTGTTGCCCATCAACCATTGGATCTCCTTGTACCCATATGAACTACACCATTATGCATGATAAAACAGGTGAGCACATTATCGCGTTTAAAGGACATTGTACTCACTATAATTGATTATCATGCATAGTCATGTTCAAGGAACTTTAGACTTTTTGGTCATGTGATTTGTTATAACAGTCACATAGTCTATTCACATCAAGCCTCGACAGTCCATCAAAACTACTGTGTCAACTTATCTGCTGCAGATCAGGATGCGAGTGGTTGTATGCATATGTTTACCCTTTGATTATGCAAGTACATGAAGGAGGTTCAGAGTAAGTGCATTATAACACTTATACACTTATTCACATAACATAGTTATATTGTGTTCAACAGGTCATTAGCCCGATGCCACTCAGTAACTATAATGGGTCAGAAGCTTAGAAATTTTTTTTGTGATCCCAAAACTGACCTTTTGACCCAGACTTCCTGAAACTATGTCCTAGAACTCCCCCTGTTCCTGCTTCCTGTGGAGGAAAAATTTGATGGTTTGGATTAGACCAGTTTCAAGATCATTCTGACCAAAGCCATGCATGGATATGGCCTATTTAGCTACCTGAATAGCAGCATCCCAAACCTGATTTATCTTGCAGACCTTAAACCTGCCTCAGTGACTGCAATGACCTGGTGGGGTGCCCAGAACTCTACCATGGAGGAGTGGCTCCAACATGATGCCTATGCACAGAGGATGATCATTCTGAATGTTGTCAACCCTGTGAGTGCTGGCATACTCATTGCCATGAACAATGCTAGATTAGACCTTAGCTTGATTCATGCAGAGAAGGGACTGAATATGATAAGATATGTGGACAGTTCCAGTATTGAGGCCCACTTCAAGTCCATGCACATGGCATGGGCAAGGACAAATGAGCAGAAGGCAGATATTTCAAGCATTGATAAGAAAGGTGCAACACTGTATGCTCCTGATAGCCAGCCATTCATGTGTTGCCCAATGTCTGAGACCATGTTCATTATTGAGTTTGTGGCTCCACCACTCACCGCATTGGTTGCAAGATTCTTTCATCATCCTGTTAATTTTGAGATATGGCATTGTTGCTTGGATCACATTGCAGAAGGTACCCTGAAGGAGATGGTGCACTGAAACCTGTTTGTTGGCCTGGATGTCACCAAGATGTTGACACAGGGCAAGTGCAAGGACTGCATCATGGGTAAACAGGTCCATTGCCTTTGTGACATAGTGGTTGAGCCAGAGCTAAAGCTATCACTGCTGGCACCCAAACTTGTTTCCATCAGAAAAAGATGTGTTATGCCATTTGCAATGTATATATTTCCAACAGAAAAAGGTTTGAGACAATGGAAAATGCCTTTTTCTAAGGCTCAAGGCCAAAGAAATGGCATAACATATTTCTTTGTTATTTTTTCTGGTGGAAACAGTTTCTGGTGCTAGCAGTGCATATAAGCATGTTGCTTTTGACTTATGGGGCCTTGCCAAGATCCAGACCACTGGTGGCAAGAATTTCATATTAGTTGCAACTGACCAGGCAGGTGCTGAGTGCAAGGCTTGGTACCTGATGCATAAGACAGCAGAGCTGACACTATACTGCCCCAGAGAGTTTGACATGCATGTGGAGACTCAGCTTGGTCTTGAGATCAAGTGTGTCTGGACCAATAGTGGCAAGGAATTTGACAATGAGCTATAGAGTGAGTATTGCCATGAGCATGGCATACAGCACAAGATGACTGCACTACACTCCTCATCTGCAAATAGTGTAGTTGAATATCATGATTGAATAATCTTTGATTTGGCCTGCAGCATGCTGAATGACTCTTGTCTCCATATGCACTACTGGGGTGAGGCCACATCCACCACAATCTATGTCTTGGACCTTGTGCTAAGTGCTCACCATCCTGGAAAGACCCCTTATGAGATTGAGACCAGCTTGAAATCCAATGTATTGTACCTCTATCCTTTTGGCTGTATAAAATATGCAAAAGTGCCATTGAAGGATAGCATGAGCAAGCTGAATGTGAGGTCTATGAAGTGCATGCTTGTAGGGTATTTTGGCCATGGCAACTACAAGCCCCTTGAGCATGCCACTGGATGCATCTTCAAATCTCAGGACATCATTTCTAAAGAAGGATGAGCACACTAGACTCTTTCTGATGTGCACAATACAGACCTGGCAAACGTGTTCACTTTACTTGATATAGATGCAGGACAGAGCTATCAATGTCCCCATGATACCTGCACCACAGATTATCCCAACCACACTAGCACTGCCAGATCCTGTGAACACTACCCTGCAGGCACCTGCACTGCTGGCAGCCAAATGTATTTTCTTTGGAAAAAGTGATTGAAAAACCTGTCACCCAGTTTTCAAATAAATTGTCTTTGGATAAGCAGTTTTTCTTGGAAAATTTTAGGAAATTAAATTCATATTTTCTAGGGATTTTCTTATAAACACCTGCTCTCTTGAGGTAAAATAATAAATTTTTTCAAGAAAAACATACAAAGATATATTTCAAAGGTGCATGGAAAGAACTCAGTGAGAAGTAGAAAATCAAAGATCTAGGTGATATCAAGTTTGTGCTAGGTATTCAGATCATTTGCAACAAAGCCCAAGGCTTCATCACCCTTGACCAAGAGGAGTATTTGCAAAAAAAAAAAACCCTGGAGAAGTACAGGATAATGGACTGCATGCCAAAGTATACTCCTCTACCACCAGAAATTATATTGAACTAAACACAAGCACCCTCCACTGATGAAAAACACCAATACATGGTCAACAAACCCTATCACAAGGCACTGGAATTGTCAATGTATGCCCAAGGTGGGACAAGACTGGATATAGCATTGACATTCACCTCCCTCAGTCGGTTCATGTCCAATCCCAAAAAGCAACACTAGTTAGCCTTACTCCATGTTATGCAGTATATCAAAGCAACATTGCATTACAAGTTTTGATATAAGGGAGTTGAATATACAAATTATGTTCCTCAGAGATATTATGACTTGGATTTTGCAGCTGATATAGATATAAGGAAGTTATTCTTGGAAGGAGTATACATACAGACCAGAGGACCTACCAGTTGGAGTGCAAAATTCAAAGACATGGTGTCAACATTGACAACAGAAGTGGAATACATCACTTTCAGTAGTGCAGGTGAATAGATCCAATGAATGTACTCTGTACTGGCAGAAAATAGAATGGAAGCACCCTTTTCTGTGGAGTTACAAGGCAATAACAATGAATCAATTACAATTGCTAAGAACAAGCAAAACCACAATTGCATGAAGCACATTGATGTCCAGCACCATTTCATTAGGCACACTATCAAAGAGGGAAAGATCACAATCAGTTATGTACCAAGCAGTGAAAATATTGCAGACCTATTCATGAAGGCATTCCTATGGCCACAACATCACAAATTATGTTTGGCTCTCAGACTCTGCGAATGATGTGCTTTATAAGCCTGGGAGAGTCTTGGAGATGAATTGTAGGAGGTGCATTATGACACATGATTCAATGCTGCTACTGCAGAGGAAAGTACAAATAAGGAAATGGAAAAACTGTATAGTTGGAACTTTTTGGAATACAGAACACCTCAGTCATCAACACACCAACTGAGGTGAGCAGATACATATCACAGACTTATACACTTATTAACATAACATAGTTATATTGTGTTTAAAAGGTAACAAGATTAATACAGTCATTAACACACCAACTGAGTTTAACAATTTTGCCTTCCCATCCAAACCCAGTGATTGTAAAGGCAACCTCTGAAGCCTATGGCTAAGTCACACAGCTGGCAGAAGGAGATTCAAAGTATATTCAGCACTATCTACAGTTGTACATAGCTACACACTTGGCAGAGGAAGATCCAAAGAGAACAACTCTGAGGATTTTCTATGCCAAAGGTGGCACTTCCAAGGCCCTGGATGCAGGAGAGCTACTGTACAGAATAACAGAAAGCCTCAACCCTAACCTAAAACAATGAGAACCTGGAGGTCATCCAAATCTGGAAGTGGCTATGCTAAGGAATTGACAGTAAATGAATCACAGACAGAGAGCCAGTGCAGCTAGAGTCCTAGAAGTTGTACCAGCAGATAGGACTTGAGGAAATGCATTCACAGTGAGGGTGGCCAGAGAAGAAGTAGAGGGTGAGAATGAGAGGTGAGAATGAGAAATGAAGAAAGGGTCCCAATGCAGCTGTGCTGAAAAACCAACAGTAAATGAATTACAGACAGATAACCAGTGCAGCTAGAGTTCTAAAAGTAGTACTGGCTGGTAGGGCTTGAGGAAATGCATAAAGAAGAATCATAGTGGAGGTGGCCAGAGGAGGATTAGTAGGTGAGAAGGTAAGATGAAAGGTGGGTCCCCTGACAGTGATTTTGTCATTCAGCTGGAGTGTCCTGCCTGCACAACTTTCTCCAGAATCACACCAGGGTCTAGAAAGAGGTGATATCTGGATAATCTAGCTAGATGACAAAATCACAGAGTTTGGGTGCAGACACTGCTGGCACCAAAACCTGTTTCCATCAGAAAAAGTGACAAAGAAATGTGTCATGCCATTTCTTTGGCAATTTTTTGCCTTAGAAAAAGGCATTTTTCATTGTCTCAAACCTTTTTCTGTTGGAAATATACACATTGGAAATGGCATGACACATTTCTTTGTCACTTTTTCTTGTGGAAACAGGTTCTGGTGCCAGCAGTGAGAAGACCATGCTATCTTCTTCACCTATTTGGAATGCAAGGACAGCAGTATCTCCAAACTTGACCCTCAACTGAAGCCAATTTCACTTTGCAGCAACATTGCTTGTACTGGGAAAATATTTGTGAGCAGAAATGATATCATTATCAAGTTCTGGACAATATTGAGTCATACTAGAGAGCATTTACTATGCTAAAAATGACTGTAGCATTAAATCCCAGATCTATATTGAATTGAACACAAATCCCTGATAAAACAAAATCAGCTTCTAATCTTGAACAATAACCTTGTACAATAATGTCACATACCTCCATGTTCTTCAACAGTGGAAAAAAAAAGTATGCAACCACCTTTCCAAGCTGATTATTTAGCACCACCAAAACCTTCAGCCACACACTTGTTGCATGTTCAAAGATACTCCATATCAGAAAACCTATCTTGTTGAGTTTATCATGCTCATTAGCAGCCCATCAATGGTGCACTCCAATTAGAGCTTGTGCAACACAATGAATATGTTTTGATGTTGGCTCACATAGCTGGAAACTCTCAGGATTATGAGCATGCATAGATGTCATGAACAAATTGTCTGAACAATACACTTGAATGTTATATACTATGGTCAGATAAATCAGAGAGGGCATACTTGGTGAGATGAATACCATCATCATAAGCAATTTGATACCAGATTGATTCAACACCTTTTTTTTTTGCTGAATCATTATCAAGCTGGTTAATCACAAGTTGCTCAGCATGACTTGGCTCAACAGCAGTGTTCATTGAATGAGAGCTCCAAAGCTGCAGTGCTGCTCAATGACATTTGACAGTAGACTTTGTCATGATACACGTGACCTCACCTCACACTTGTAGTCAGTATTCGTAGTAACTTCCTTAACTTAGTCCATTTAACATTTTCAGGTGTGTAACGCATCATAATTACTGATTACTTATCGTAATACATTTAAAATTCTCAGTGCTCTGACATACCGCGTTGCGAATTACTAGTCAAAGCCTTACACTTGGACTAAGTTAAAATTTTTTTTGCTCTCCCAATGACTTCACAGGGCAAAACCGACGAGACTGGGACAATGGACCCGGCGAGCACAAGGATCGCAGACATTGTGTTTCAGGCAGTGCAGACATGGCTGGCAGCCCAATTTCAGGCCCAGGACATCAAACTGGCGGAGGTGTTGGCGCGCATTGTGCAGCTCGAGGCGGCTCAGGCACCACAGGGCCTAACAACGCTGCCTGTGTCCGAAGCACCACCAGAGCATCCGGCGGGTGTGCAGGTCATGCAACATGCTGCCCATGCCCCTAGGATCAATCTGCCGGAGGTCTATGATGGCAAGTCAAAACAATTGGCTGATCAGTTTGTTCAGCAGGTTGAGGCGGCGGTGGAATTCAAGATGTTTCGGGATGACCGTCAGAAGATATTATGGGCCCAGTCCTACTTGTCTGGCTTGGCTCAGCAGTGGTCATCAGTCATGACGACGGGCTTGGATGATCTGGTACAAAACCCGCGGCGCTTTCAATGGGATGCCTGGGTAGCAGACTTCAAGGCTTCCTTCTGTACACGTGACCAGGCGCAGGATGCGTTGACATGGATTGGCCAACTGCAACAAGGGTCCAAGTTGATCACGGACTACTGCACCACATTTTTCAAATTGAAGGAAAGACTAGGTCAAGCGGACGCGGACAGTGAGTATGTGAAAGATCACTTCTGGAAAGGACTGACAGCGGCATCAATGGAGGCGTTGGTGAATATGGACTTCACGATGGCTGAAGAGGCACAAGATATTCTGCTGCGCCAGGAGAGTTGGTTGGCAGATAGTGCGGCGCACAGGAAGGGTGCGTGGCACCCTGGACACATGGCGTCCTCTGCAAGTTCCAACCCTGCTCAGCACCCTCTGGTGCGTTCAACCCCCCCTCCGCCATTGGCTGACCTGAACGCAATGGACATCGATCGTGCGAAGACTTCAACCTTGGCCAGGAAGTGTTTCAAGTGTGGAAAGACCGGCCATCTTATGGCGCAGTGCCCATTGTGGGAGGCATCGATCAAGGTGGCGGTTCAGGCGGCAGTGGGAGGCGAGGGGAAGGAGGAGGTTCCCAAGCCGGGTTTTGTGTAGGGTTGCCCCACGCCCTCACGGCGGGAGCAACAGATCCGTCTTGTGTATTTGCAGCACCTAATGGTACCATTTTGCATGGGCTGGATGAAGCAAGTGTGAGTAAGCAGAGGCGCCAGATGGCGCGTGCGGCGGTGATTCATGCGCAGGCACCGAGGTCGGATCATGCAGCGTTGGAGCTGCCGGTGACATTACAAGTGCGGTCGCCAAGACCGGTGCAGATAGTTGACACGCGCACAATGGTTGACTCCAGGGCCAGCTGCTGCTTTGTGAATCAGCGCTTTGTCAAGGAACAGCAGCTACTGACCATGTCTAAGAGGTGTCCAGTGCGCCTGCGTACAATTGATAATACGGAAGTGAAGTCAGGGCTCATTACAGAAGAGATGCACCTGTGCCTGGTGATCGGGCCACATGAAGAGACAGTGGTGTTTGACGTTGCCGACAT
Source organism: Termitomyces sp. T70a (assembly GCA_017657195.1). Taxonomy (NCBI): domain Eukaryota; kingdom Fungi; phylum Basidiomycota; class Agaricomycetes; order Agaricales; family Lyophyllaceae; genus Termitomyces; species Termitomyces sp. T70a. Next base: position 10,802 of record JAGGAT010000658.1, on the reverse strand, counting down.
CGGTGACAATAATTTGATACTGGGTGTTAACTGGTTACGTTGTCACAGCCCGTCTATCAACTGGGGCAGGTCCATAATTGATTTCACCTCAGCTCACTGCAGGGCTTCACGTTTACAGGCCACAGAGCGGGCGGCAGCTGGGGCGTGGGGTCCAGAACCATCCATGTTGTTGCAGGCACTACACCCAACGGTTATGTCAGCTTGTACATTGGGTCAACTGCCGATGGTTTGGGCGTTTGCACATAAGGTGGTGTGTGCAGTACCGGTCCATGTGCGGCGTTGCTATGAGCTGCCAGCGGAGAAATTCCACAGTTTGAAGCGAGTGCGGACCAGGGTGACACGTTTCTGGCAGGCACAGCAAGCGCAGGCGGTGCAGGTTGCATGAGGGTGCATTGGCGAGGCAATTGAGCGTGCGGAGGCGGGAGCGCAGGAGAGTGGGGGGGGATAGCATGTTCTTGGAGCAGCAATGGGACATGGAATCGAAGCGGGGGTGTGCAGGACCATACCTGGCAGACAAACAAGGGGCAGCGGGTCGGAGTTTCTCACAAGAGTTGGCAGAGGAAGATGCAAAGAAGCGGGGTCGCAGGGAGTGGACGGTGGAGGAGTTGGTGCCAGGCGAATTCCACGAGTTTTTGGGCATGTTTGACAAGCGACGTTTGGAACGGTTGCCAGCGCACACCAAGTATGACCTCGGTATCAAATTGTTGGAGGGTGTGGAGGTGCTGCCACCGGGTAAGCTTTACCAGCTGGCGCCTGTGGAGCTGAGGGCGCTGTGCGAATTCATTGATGAGAATCTAGCAAAGGGTTACATTCGGCAGTCTAGCGCACCTTGCAGGGCTCCAGTTTTCTTCGTGAAGAAGAAAGATGGGGGTCTCCATCTGGTGGTTGACTTCAGAGCAATGAACACAGTCACAAAGCTGGATGTGTACTCTATTCATCTGACAAACGAGTTGCTGGATTGTCTGAAGGCTGCAAAGGTGTTTACGACGTTGGACATGCATTGGAGTATTACAATGTGCGGATACGCGATGGGAATGAGTGGAAGACTTCTTTTTGGATGCAATACAGCCAGTTTGAATTCTTAGTCATGCAGTTTGGGCTTAGAAACGCACCAGCAGCGTTCCAGCGCATGGTCAACAACTTGTTTCATGATCTGGTTGACGTTTATGTGATTCTGTACCTGGACGATATCATTATCTTTTCTGAGGACCCGGCGCAACATGATGCTCATGTTCAGGAAGTCTTGCGCTGTCTGAGGGAGGCAGACTTCTTCCTGAAGCTGGAGAAGTGCAGGTTCCAGATGATGGAGGTGGACTATCTAGGGCTGAAGATTTCTCCAGGGCGCGTTGGTATGGACCCCGTTAAAGTTGATGGCATTACTAGTTGGCCGGTGCCACGGAACCTGTGTCAAGTGAACCAGTTTTTGGGTTTTTGCAACTTTTATCGGCGATTTGTGGAGGACTACGCAATGATTTCAAAACCGCTGCAAAAGCTGAAGGCAAAGGATTGTGAGTGGCGGTGGGGGGTGGAGGAACAGATGGCGTTTGATAGCCTGAAGGTGACATTTGCATGGGCGCTGGTGCTCATGATGCCCAACAGAGACGTGCAGTTTTGAGTGGAGACCGATGCATTGGATTTTGCAATTGGTGCAGTGTTATCTCAGAAGGCACAGGATGGACAATGGAGGCCAGTTGCATTCTTTTCAAAAGCCATGCAACCAGTGAAATGCAACTACAACATACATGATAAGGAGTTGTTGTCAGTGGTGCGGGCTCTCAAAGTGTGGCGGCCTTACCTGGAGGGTAGTCCTTTCATGGTGGAGGTGTTTTCGGATCACCGTAACCTAGAGTTTTTCATGACAGCAAGGGACCTGAGCCGATGGCAGGCGAGGTGGAGCCTGTTTCTCAATTGCTTCACCTTCCTCATCCAACATAGGCCAGGTTGACTTAGTGCGGGTCCTGATGGCCTGTCATGGTGGCCAGATCATGAGCCTCCGCAGGACGTGCAGGATAACGCAGCAACAATGGTGTTGACCAAGGATAGAGTGGCGAAACAGGGCGTGGTGGTGCAGTTGGAGAACTGTGGACAGTCGGTGGTGGTGGAGAGAGTGGCGGCGGTGCAGATGATCCTGGCAGACAGTAATATCTTGCGTGACATCAGGGATGCGATTCCAGATAACAGGAGGTTGGCGCCATTACTAGGGCTGACGCAAGCACCAGTGTTTGTGAAGTTGTGGCTGCAGGATTTTACAGTGGAGAATGGGCTTGTCCGCTTTTGGGGCCTCATCTATGTCCTGGATGACGCTGAAATCAAGCGCAAGATCCTACAACTTTATCATGACTCAATTCCAGCGGGTCATCCGGGTTGTGCAAACATGTTGGCGTTGGTGGCGTGGAATTATTATTGGCCTTGCATGTCCAAGTTTGTACGCTGCTACATGGATGGCTGCAAGATGTGTCAGCGCATTAAGCCGAGACGACGGAAACCTTATGGTCCGCTGCAACCATTAGAGGTGCCAGATTGTCCATGGCAACATGTGTCGACGGACTACATAGGGCTGCTACCCATGTTGAGGGGCTACAATATGATACAAGTGGTGTGTGACAAGGCGACAAAATGGGCGCACTTTTTGGGTGCACATGCAATGGACAATGTGGTGGCAATGTGTGATAGCTTCATGGAACGTGTTTGGTGTCTGCATGGCACGCCAAAGAAAGTGATCTTGGACCAGGGACCCCAATTTGTGGCGCACTATGTCAAGAGGATGTGGGAACAATTGGGTATCAAACCGGCATTGTTGATGGCTCATCACTCCCAGTCTGATGGGCAGACTGAGAGACTCAATCAGGAGCTTGAAGTCTACTTGCGAGCGTTTATTGATTACTATCAGGACGACTGGATGGATTGGTTACCATTTGCGGAGTTTGCTTACAATAACCAGGTGAGCACAGCGATGGGTATGTCGCCATTCCACATGGAGTACGCTTATAACCCGACGTTCTCGGTGGATCCGGTGAATTTGCAAGTTGTTTCCAAGGCTGACAAACGGTTGGATAAGATTAGGGAGGTGCAGGGGGAGTTGAAGGGGTTGTTGGAGTTGGCAGCAGCAAGGATGAAACGTTTTCACGATGCATGAGTGGACGAATCACCAGACTATGTGGTGGGGGACAGGGTCTTTCTGGAGCGCATGGATCTGCGATCGGATTGCCTGAACCACAAGCTCGACTTCAAGAGATTTGGTCCCTTCCCCATATCGCAGAAAATCTTGGACACGGCGTACCGGTTAGCCCTCCCAGATGGGTGGGCAATCCACGATGTCTTCCATGTCTCCTGTTTGGTCCCATACACGTGACCTCACCTCACACTTGTAGTCAGTATTCGTAGTAACTTCCTTAACTTAGTCCATTTAACCTTCTCAGGTGTGTAACGCATCATAATTACTGATTACTTATTGTGATAAATTTAACGTCCTCAGTGCTCTGACGTACCGCGTTGCGAATTACTAGTCAAAGCCTTACAGACTTGCTATTAGAAAAGATATACCAAAGTAGTATGATAGCCTAGCAACTACATACCTCATTCCAATGCCATACTCTGTTGGAATCTGATAGATAGCACCTAGATAGACACAAATAAGGCCAGTAAGATAGCCTCAGTCAACATGTACAAACAACTGCATTATGTGTTAGAAACCGGACCCTAAGAATACCATTAAGTCTATTTCCTCAGTCTGGTATAAATGACTGAGTATCACTGTACCTAAGAACAATGTTAAGTTTATTTTATAAGTATGGTCAGTTTGTATGTAAATCATATGATAAATGTTTAGTACTCATTCCTCAATCTGGTATAAGTGACTGAGGGGTCACCTAAGGTAGCAGTGTTTATATAGATATTGTTAACAATGGGAGAGTCAATAAATAAAAGAAAATATGGCATAGTGCAATAATTTGATGGCCAGGTTGGCCAGGCCCTGTCATGATGAGTGGCTGGTGTGATATTTGTGAAATGCTAATATTATGTACTTTGATAGATATAGATAGTGTGAGTAAGATAGCTAGTACATAATCAGTAAGTGATATATAGTAGTTTGTATGTCAGCTCACCCTCAAGTTGTGTCTCCTATTGCCTGGTTCTTTGTTCTTTATGTGTCAGGCACAGCAAAGTTCAGGTACACTTGCAGTGTCCCTGACAATCAAGTTGCAACATACTCTAACTTTAAAAGCCTTGAAATTGTCTTGTTGCTTGATATATCTCTGTGATGGTATTTGTTGAGGGCCTATCAAGCTACATGTCAGCAATGTCTTGAAGCCTATTGAAAAAATGCCTTACGGAGATTCCATTGGTTTTTATCTGTAGGATTGCGGTTGTGGCTGGACATGCCAGTATGATCTGCCAGTGTATCAGTCAGACAGGTTTCATAAGTCCTTGGAATGGAAAATACATCAAATGGCAGAAATATATGCCACAACAGTAGGATGTAGGAGTGGTCTTATCATTGAACCATTGCGACGCCCGATGCCAGATGCCTGCACATGATCTTAGGTGTCACGGAGTTCCAGGACCCCAAGCACTAGTAGGATTTGTAATTGATACAATCAAAATAGACCTTGACCCCAGTGGACAACGGTAGCGACAGTTCTTCGGTGAAAATTATGAAAAACCAGCTGTGCCAATGGAGTGCAGAAATCACCCAACTTTCCAAGCGGACTTTCGGTGAATAATCTGCATAGATCAGTTTGTTGATGGTTCGTGAAAACAAGTCGTGATGATCTATCGGGTGTTCCTCGCGGATCAGGATCTCTGACGGCTCCCAGCAATGGTAAATGGATACCATGTGTACCCTTCGCAGTTATGTGGATATGGGTAGGCGATTCTCGTTATCCCCAAGGGGTTCCCGCGAAGCGTGATGTCTCTATATGGAAACAAACGTAATTTATTTTCTGACGAGCACAACTTTTGGTGACGTTAAACAGCTTTGGGATCCGTCAATTCGAAATCTAGACTTGGAATCCAAAAAGCATTCTGTCATCCTTGAGCACGAGCCACATTGAAGTGGTAATCTCCCATGGTAAAAGTGATAAATGGCTGGGCAGAGCTTCATCTAATATTCCAGGAGGTTTGGGTCCCAGCTACTTCTTCAGCTTCAAGTTTCAAGCTCAAGCTCGAGTCACAAATTCGCGCTTCGCCCCTTACCCATACTAAAATATCTTGGGTAACAACATCCGTACTATCCGTACGTAGACTATTTCGGCCCAAAATGAATCTTTGTGCTGACACCGAAGACAAGTTAGAGTTAATCTTGAAAGCTTGACATGACATAAATTAAGAAGCTTGCTCCTAACCATTCTTTTGCCTCTATATAAAAGAGGCCCAGTCCTTGTCCTCCAAATATGTCTCCTTCATCACCTGTGAACCCTGAGTTACAGGCCTCTTTATCTTCGATGATTGGCGCTCCCACTGCTACTGAGAGTCATCAGGGGAAATACGGAAAATCCGAGATAGCGTCAGAGTTTCCCAAGTCTATACCTCCAACGCACTCAGCGCGTACCTTGGTGCTTTGTTTCGACGGAACTGGAGACCAGTCAGTCTGACAAGTAGATTTTGTTTACAGTACTTACTGAAATAACCATGCTCCAGGTTTGATTCAGACGTGCGCCTTGTTGTCTGATTTCCCGGAAAACATACTGAATCTCATGTCATGGCATGTACAGAATTCAAATGTTGTCGAATTCTTTACCCTGTTGAAGAAGGATGATCGAGAAAAGCAGATGGTCTACTATCAGGTGTGATCTTTCATATGGGGCGCTTCGTCGCGACTTTTACCCTCTTCAGGCTGGTATCGGTACATATACATCACCAGAAATTGCAACGCCTCTTGGAGCCAAGATTTCCAAGGTTATATTCCTTGCTGATAAGATTGAGACTAATCGGACCATTACTACAGGTTTTCGACGAGATGATAGCCTGGAATCTATCTGCGCATGTAATGGGTATGGTGACGATAATTTCATGACTGTAGTGAAATGATGACGGATCTGGTCAGACGGATACGAGTTTCTAATGCAGAACTGTACGTCAGGTGGCGCGGCAAGTTAATTCGTTGTCATTGTCATCGGAACTTCGCAGATAAGGCAGGCGATCGTATTTGTATCTTTGGATTCTCAAGGGGTGCATATACCGCACGTAGTCTGGCGGGAATGGTTCACAAAGTCGGTCTATGTATCCTATCACGAAGTACTCTAGTTTTACCTTATCATTGACAGGTTGGACTTCTACCTGCATGTAATCATCAACAAGTTCCATTCGCATACAAGATGTTCACCCGTGTTGACGAAATCGGGTGGCAGCAATCGAACGCTTTCAAAAAGGCTTTTTCCGTCGATGTCCCGATAGAATTTATCGGCGTGTGGTTAGTCGACCTCTAATCTTCGTGATTTGACCTTCTCTTATCAAAGAGGCATAGGGACACTGTAAACTCTGTGGGCCTCATCCCACGTCGCCTACCTTTTACTACTTCAAATCAAATCGTTCGCACCTTCCGCCACGCGCTCGCGCTAGACGAACGCCGAGCCAAATTCAAAGCCAATCTTTGGAATCGCCCCAACGAGACAGAAGCAACATTAGGGATCCAGGCACAGAAAGCTGATGTCTCAAAACACAACGTCGTTCATGGTCCGAATGACAGCGAACATGGGAGTGAAAAGGCTTGTTTGCACAAGATGGAACGCAAGTATTCCGACCGTGTGGAACTTCCAACTGATGTAGAAGAGGTATGTCACGATTTCTCTCACCGCCAGAACGTTGTTTAATCTCTGCATTCACAGGTCTGGTTCGCAGGCTGCCATTGTGGTACGTTCATACGTTTCGAATATATATAAAAATGTTTTCCCTCTACTTAGATGTCGGAGGTGGATCGGTCGTTAATGGAACCCCTCATACCCTGGCGCGCATACCCCTTCGATGGATGATCCGCGAATGTTTCAAAGCTGACACAGGCATTATGTTCATATCAGAATCTATCGAGTCCTTGGGACTTGATCCTGCTAGCCTTTACCCCTATGTCCAGAAGCGTCCGCCTCCGCTTCCCGGTACTAAAGCGCACATTGAACGGATTCCTTACGTTGCAGATCGGAAGGTGGGGTTATCAGCCAGAGTTGGCACTCCAGTAAGCATCATGTCCGAGGAGGAACATGAACTTCGTGATGCGATGTCACCCATCTACGATCAACTGAGTGCCTCGCCGTTCTGGTGGTTGCTCGAACTATTCCCGATCAAACATCGCTATCAAAAGGGTGATACTTCTTGGGCTTCGCACATTTGTGTCAACCTTGGGCGTGGGCGTTTTATCCCGAAACAAAAGAAGCAAGCTATTAAAATACACAGGAGTGTCAAGCAGAGGATGGATGCTCAGTACCCAGATGGAACGAGGTACAAACCAAAAGCGTCTATTGATAATGCACTTAGCATGGGTAATGTCGAATGGGTAGATTAGCTTCCAATGTATTATTTCTCAATGTCTCCACTGTATCTACCAGCTACAACACATACTTTCGGCATACCTTGTATCTTGTTGGAGGTTTTGCTTTTTGGTTCCTTCACGTCGACGTATATTTGCATCGAAGGTTTTTTTTGTGTTGAAGTCTAGGCCTGTAAGTACAACGTGAGTATGTACTCAGTCCGTATAACTCGACTATATTAGCCTAGCTGTAAGTACAACGTGAGTATGTACTCTACAAGATAGGGTAAGTTATGTGTCTATATATGAGTTTAAGTTTACTCACCCTCAGTCCATATATCACAATGTTGTTATATTACGTCCTTGGTGTCTAGGGGCCATGGCCTACTTGTAGGTCCATCAACAGGGTAGGCCTGTAGAACTGGTTCTCTAGATATACAACACCATATGTATAGGTGTGATCCACCCATTCCATTGGCACATAGTTCTGTAGTAGGATGTGAATCATGTTGGCATTTGTTAGGGGACTTCCATTGGGGACATTCTTTGTATTGTACAGTGGTTCTCATGCCCCCACTCATGTGCTGATGTGCTGGGTCACAGCAGAGGGTTCCTTAGACTTGTTTTCTTCATATTTTCCTCTGCCAGGTGATCAGTCATGTTTCTATTGTACTTACAGTTCCTAACATACTTCAGATTTCTCTCTGCTAGTTGTGATTAGCTACAACCTCTGGAAGTTGCCCTTACAGCAGAACAAGTTTCCTAATGCTGGTATGGAAGCCCCCTATACTTGCTAGGACACTTCTCTGGCTTCTATTTGTCATTTCCCTACCAGGCTTAAGCTCCTGCATTCCCTATATCTCAGCTTGCCACTTCAGATTTTCCCTCAGAAGCTGTGTGTCACGACCCGCACTAAGTCCCAAGCCCCGGACGCCCAACAGGTCATCCCAACCGCCCCGGGACAACAGGACCCCCGCCAACAACCCAAGGGACACACCCCCATCAAAACCGGCACTCCGGCACACCCCCATCAACCCCGGCACCCCGGCATAACTCCCATCAACCCCTCATCAAGTCCGGCGCCCACCTTCACCCCGAAAACCCCCGACCGACCCTCCTACCCAACTGACCAACCCGAACACCCACCAATCATCTGGCTTCCTGCGTGACCACCCCCGGACGCCCCGCACAATCATCTCCGGCGCCATTCAATACCTCGGATACGCAGCCCTGCGCTCCGACCCTGATCGTCACCCCCGGCCTAAAGCCTCCCCGACCCGGTCCTGGACCTCCCTATTTAAACCTGTAGGTAGCCCCCTGTTAGAGTAGTCTTGATATTACCTTTGCCATTACTTTGTCGTACCTCCGTTTTGTATGAGCCTGTCTGTCTAACTTGTCTGTCAATCTATATCTCATTTCTCTCCAAGTCTCCCGGTTTTCTCCGCCTCAGTCTCCCGGACTTCGTCTCAGTCTCCCGGTTTTTCTTCTCTCGCCTCTGCACATCTCCCGCACCCCCTCCCTCGGCCCCGGACTTTGCCCGGGACCTCGACCACCCTCCCGCTCAAAACCCCAGTACTCCACGCAACCCCGGAGCACCTCCCAACCCTCTGGACTTCCTCCGGAACTCCTGCTCTCTGTCCGGGATTATCCCTTCAGACGTCGAGTCCACCTAGTAAGGACCTGCTTACAGTTGGAAGCCCCCGTAGTCAGCGGAACCTGACAGGGGTGAGCAGCAATGAGAGCAAAGGCTCTTATGTATGCAGCACGAGCATGGGCACTAGTGGGTGCCAGTGTGTGTGCTAGGACATAGCCAAAGACAGCGCCTCGGCTGACTCATCCAGCAATGTCCATAGCGATCCCAGACACAAAGTTCTGGGATCCAGAATGACCATGGTGCAGTAAGTACTGCGCCCACTGGTCGATCTTGAAATGGTGCTCAATGGGGACCTCAGATAGTCCCACACCACGAGTCAAATTGTCTGGTCAGCCCAACATGGCCGACGCTCATGAAGGTAGAGGCACTGGTAGCCAGTGTCTATTGTTGCTCGGTAGGCAGTGCACAACATCAGCCGTGTCTATTTCAAGGACTCGGCGCATAGACCAGTCCTGCCGCATACTGTGCGTGAAGTAGGAGATCCTATGGAACTCCTGAAGAAGGAGTGCTGCATGAATGTGCTCCCAAAGCATCATTGAGGTACCATTCTCCTTGGTAACTCTCTTCCCCAGTCCCATCGCAGAGTGGTAGAGGTCCGATTGGGCCTCGTCCCTCTGTTGTCGAGCAATGTCAAGTTCGTTCAGAACTTGATTGAGTGCAATTTTCACCACAGGGTTCTCGAGGACGTCCATCCCAACATCTTCTGGTACTCCAGCATTGTGGAGGCGCTGTAGCAGATAAGCAAGTTGTTCATCTGCCTCCACATTAGGCAAAGGCTCTTGAGCCTTTGCTTTCCCCTTCCCCTTCTTCTTCGACCTGGAGGCGTCACTGGTATGCCCTGGGTAGTCTGAGCCACAGGATGGTGCTGACGACTCACTTGTTGTCAGTGCTGCCAATGCAGTGTTGTCCACGTCCATCTTGTGGGGAGAGACAGGGGCGAACTGATTGCGGCTTGTCCTGGGGTTTACCAAAGTGGCAGGTACTTGAGGACCTGCTGGAAAAGCCTGAGTTACTACAGGAACTTGTGGTAACACATACTGGCCGGACTCCTGTGACCATACAGGCTGTATGGGCGCTGGCTGTCCACCAAAAAACGCATCTTGGTACAGTGGTGGTTGTACCTGTCGTGAGGAACCCTCCATGAATCGCGGGGGGGACAATGCGCATCCCCTATGCAAGCCCTGGTGGCCTGCAGCCCCTCCTCGAGCTGCTCCTCATCCTTGCTGAGCCACAGAGTGGCTCAAAGCTCCATACGCTGGCAGGGCCACATTGTAGCCCTGCCCTCCCTTCTTCTCCTTCTTCTTTTCCCCCCCTTTTGAGCCACTGGCATGGCTCAAATTTTTGTGAGGAGGCAGGCCTGAGCCCCCTCCCAGATTGCTTAGGTGTGGTTTCTTTGACAGAGTGGAACGGGTCTGCTGTGCAGATGGTGGTACTCTGTGAATGTTGGAGAAAAAAAAGAACTTTGTACAGGTGACCCTTTTAGCAGCTCCCACATAGCTGACTAATATGGCGCCTATGGCCAGCATGCACCAGCATTAGCCATGAGTGGCTAATATATCAGCACACCACAGACTAGAAGTCCATGGCTTACTAACGCAACGTGCTTCACCGTGCTAATTGTCCAGGGTGTTTTACCCCCTGGACCTCCAGATATTGGTCAAGGGCCTCTAGGTCCTTGCATACCTCCAG
>JAGGAT010000657.1:0-20882 GCA_017657195.1 Termitomyces sp. T70a | reverse complement strand
ATGGCAAGTTGGTCAGAAATACTCCCTCTTTTCAAACTCAGCTCAAGTTGATGCTTGAGAGAGTTTGGCCTCAGACCAAGTAAATCCCAGAGGTGTGGCATATGCTACCCCTCAAACCAAGTAGGCAGAGGACTGGAGGGTTGAGAGCAAGGTTGAGAAGTGTTCAGAGAGTAGAGGACCGGGCTGAGGAGTGAAAAAGTAGCGGTGAACTAGTAGTCCCCTGACACTAATCTTATAAGAATCTTCTACTGCATTCCATTTTATCTTTATTAGTAGTACATTGCTGCTGTGGCCTGATTTCTTTTTTATTTGTGACTAAATCTTTCAATTTTACCTTGTAACTTGTTGGCTGACACTCTATCAAGTCTTGAATCATTTATTTCTTACAAATATTGCAATTTCAATCAGCTTTATCTGGCTTTTTATTCAGCTTCTTACCAGCCATGCCTAGCTATTTCCTCTTTTTCCAAGTTTCTTAAACTCCTCTTTCAACAAAAGCAGAGTATACTGTAGAAATTGTAGTTTGTTTAATACTTTCTGCAAGATTACATATCTCATATGAATGCATTTGTTTCTAGAATACCTAGTTAGAGCAAACATGTGCTCATTCTTGTTATTGCAAGCATAGTAATCATTGTCATATACATTGATTGTGATGTACTCTGATGAGACTGGAGTAAGTGTGAGTGCATGTAATGCATGCCAGTGTGACAGAAACACTTGCCAGTCCAAGCACTCAACCAACTGGCCCAAAAGAGCACAATGTTCAAGCTGTTAGACATGCTAACTGGCTCTAGATATAGTGCAGTGGTTCTCTTATAGATAGTCAATAGAGCACATGCTCAATAAATTTGGACTGAAAGAAAACATGAAAGAGATGAGAAATGGCAAGCAAAGAGAGAGAACACAATCAAAGTTAAATGCAATGTTGAGACTAAGGTAAATTTAAGCAAAAGTGTGAAATAGACATGACATGAGCTACCTATAGTCTTGATATACTACAAGTATGAGGTACAGCTGTTTAGGATAGTTCTAGGAACTCTATGTGGTAGTGGAGTAAAAGAGCAGCTGTATTTGAGGAGATTGCATAGGTGGCCTCCAATGGAGACCTGGGCATCTGGCATTGTGCATGATGTGTAAGAGCTGGGTAATAGTCAGGTGCCACTTGGATTGTGGTGGCTTAGGGCATAATGCTTAATTGTTGGGCTTCTGCTAGGTGATGCATGTGATGGCAGGTGTGGTCTGAGCATCAGAGTTGGCAGCATGTGTCATGGTTAGTGGAGAAGCTGTGTGGGAGTCTCAGGGAGGCTTGGGGAAAGTTTTCCCAGGAGAGAGTTATGACACCATCATCCCTACTATCCAGTCTCTGTCCAGTTCTCCAATTCATGCAATAACTTATTCATATTGTTGACAGGCATTACTCCTTCACACCCTTCAAACACAATGCTTTTGTCATCAACTAATGATTCACTCTGATCTTACAAGGCTTAGTTGCATACATTGATAATTATAAATAATTAGTTGAATCTGTCTGAGGTACATTATGACTCTTAGTAGCCATTAAATGTAGATCCTTACATGTTGACTCCTTTGATACCAATGGATTGCTAGCAGGCTAAAACCAGTGGTAAATAGATTGCTAAGAGAGATAACAACCTTTTCCCTTCCTCTTCATTCAATGAATCCAGTTCTGCCTCTAAGTCCAGATCTTTCTAAAGGCCCTCATGCCTCACTTGAGGTTAGTTTCCATCTCCTTTCTGCTGTTCTGGCTGATCTGATTGTCAGAATGAAAAGATTTTTTTTATTCTACCCTCATTTGAACTATATACATACAGCACATAGGTATTGTAGAGTATAATAACACCCCAGTGACTTGACTCCACAAAAAGTGATGAGACAACTATGTATTGACCTGTAGAGTATAATAACAGGGAAGTAAGTACATATTCAGAGGTAAATATTTGTGTATGGCTCACCCTCAGTGACTCCACGAAAAGTGATGAGACGACTGAGGGTAGTTTTGTGTACCGAGATATTTATACGTCTAAAATTTTAGAGTTTAGCAAAGACTACTAAATGAGAATGACGAAACATGAAGCTCACAGTGGCGACAGCCCGAAATAGGTAATGTGAAATAATTAAAGGAAAATTAATGTTTGATCGCACCGTGCACGGCTCATCTCTTTCTACAGGTATACGCACCCTTAGTCAGATACTCATAGAACTAGAATCATTGACAGCTGAGGGATGAAGTATATGCTGACAGTTCATGTCATTTATATAGATAGTATCTTGATTTGTTGATTACACACTGGACTTTTTTCTGGTGCGCCAACAAGTATCTATCGCATATTTGTTCTTTAGTGATGTTAATATTGGCAAGAAATGCTCTCTAAGGGTTCTGTTCTCCGCAAATATCCGACATCATTCCCGTAACTTAGGCGAAGGTGGCGTATTTAATTGATTTGCCACGTCGCAGGAATCATCATGCCTAAAGAATCTCCACTTTGACTGACCTCCTAGTTTTCCTTCTATCGTAACTACTCTGTCAGGTCTACATGTTTCCTGTGCTCAGCGGGTATTTGTAAGACTACCTATTGGAGCCCATATTATTTCTTCCCTTATTCTCATCAATGTGGGGCCAGTACGCGGTGACAGCACGCACACTTGCCGATTGATCACCCACTCGTATAAATGCTGGTTCAGTTCCTAAATCCCATCATTACCTCTGCCACCATGTCGTTGGAAACACTCCCTGGCGCAATCTCTTCAGACGTACTTTCATCTCCGCCATTCGTGGTCGTACCTGGAGTCAGCAACATTCGAGCCCTCGGTGGATCACCGTTAGAGGAAACGCACAAGCGCATCAAACCTCTCCATATATTTCGTTCTGGTGAATTGACCCGAATCACTGAAAATGGGAGGTCAAAGTTACGCGAGCTTGGAGTCACCACCGTCTTCGACCTGAGATCAGACACAGAAATTGCGCAATTTCAGTCACAAACGCCCCATATTCCGGGCGTACATGTCGTCCGTGCACCGGCCGTAACAGAGGATGCATGGAAGAGGGACCTTTCGGAGTTGTGAATTGAAAATATCACCACCTCTAGAAGCTTAACTGACATTGGTGATATAGGCTTCGACGTTATAAAAATGACGAAACGAAGGTCTGTGCTTGCATGATACTCATTCGACATCAGTGAACATCAGACAGGCTCACCTTGATAATCACACCGAAGTATTACGAATGGCTGGCTCATCATATGGCCTCATATTTGCACACCTGCGGGACCATCCATCGGAACCATGTCTAGTCCATTGTACAGGTGCTGATTATGCAATAAATCTCCGGCTTATGTTTTTTAATGTTTTTTTCTATGCAGTGGGACGAGATCGAACGGGACTCTTTGTAGCACTTTTCTATATGGTAGTCTCAATTTATTTCCCTTACACGGGTCTCTTATTGTATGCACAGCTTATGGGAGTTGACGATAGTCATATCACATATGACTATTCCCTTTCAGCTGTCGGACTTGCTCCTTCTGCTCCGGCTATGGAAAAGCGTTTCCGTACAGTACCGGTCTTTCGAGATAATTGGGAGGGATATACCAGGATGTCGTCCGCAAAGTCAGTCTTACTTGTCGTCATTGTGACCTTCAAACTGATTTAATTTATTCAAGGGCTGAGACCATGGCTGCAGTTCTTTCCATGATTCGAGAGAAATTTGGAGGCGTTGAGAGATATCTGACAACACATGCTGGGCTCACTAATGAGGATTTGGCAACAATCCGGGCGAACATGCTCGTTACCGTTTAAGGATGCAATCGTCAGGAAATCATCGAAAGACGATGTTTGTATACACAAATTAGTGCCCTTGTGATAATTAGAAAAAGGGCATCAAGTTTCCATTTATCGCAAAGTAGAAACCACTCATCCTTATGCGCGCTGATATATTCCTCCGTAAAAGTCCTTAGGACTACATCTGGCATTCGTCGCGCCCTTTCTCTGATACGTCCTCACATAATCAATGAGCATCTCTGCGGGGAACAAAAGTCGATTGCTTGCAAGTTTCGTGATATACAAAGGTTGATAACAATGCTCATTGGTTCGACGGGGATGAGGCGCTGTCCGACGCCAGAGCCTGTGAGACGATGATCTGGTGCAACTGTGGCCGCGCCGACACGGTGACTGGGGACACCGTCGACTTGCTAAATTATGTAGCCTTCGTCTGGGTTTTAGGGTTTCCTCAGTATTTAAAGCCTGTGGAATACTTAATATGTGAAAAAGGCAGCCTTGAGATCACCTACCCATAATCATAAACCGCTTACCGCTCCCTGAAACATATAGTCCCTCAGACGATACCACTGACAACCTCGTTGCCCTTGTAGGAATTCGGCCTGGTGACGTTGGGGCTGAACACAGACCATTGCTCGGGCATATTGTTGAGGTAGACACGGACCACTGCTCGGGCATACTGTTGAGGTAGATGTAGTCGGCCAAGAAGGGCACCAACTGGGCGGACATATGGCAACATGGCCAAGAGGGGTGTCCTTGGCGTGCTCGGCTCGAAAATGTCGATTTCTGGGGCGTCGCAGCCGACAGATTGGAGAAGGACCGAGGCAGTCGGGGCCAGGACATGAGCAGGCGCTGCGGGAAGTTGAGAGTGGGTGGAAGAGGACAAAAAGGATAAAAAGTGACCTACGAGACTCGTGGCCGCTTAGCCAGCTCAATTGGGTATTGTACTTACTCCTGGAGGTGTCGGAGTGGAGTGCTGCGGCGGGGCTCATCAGATAATAGGCCATCTCTACGAGACGAGACGACTTGGGGCATAGTATCAAAACTTTCTGCATGAGTAACCTTTGGGTGTCGACCAGAACTATCTTCTCCAGCGTTATCCTGAAACATCTCTTCTGTGTCGATTCCCCATCCCCTCCTGAAGCCTTGCGACACACTTTTGGTGCATCTAGCTCCCGGGTACCAAGTAATACTTAGTCCGCGGGCCGTGGCGGTACGTATCTAATGCTCGTACTGCTGTAACGTCTGAGACTTCATTCAATTATTAGATGAAACGTTCAGAAATAGGGACAAAGATTGCAGGCTACGGAGAAAGACGGTTGTTTAGGCAACGAGGACAACAAGGGCGAGGTATATCAACTCTTGACGGATAGACCGGGGTGTATGGCAGGGACTCGGGTATCGAGTACATGATATGGTGGGGAATATATTTAAGTCTTGTGGCATGTTGAGCGGAGAGACTTTGGACATTTCACGTTCTAGAGCAACCCCCAGCGTAGGACAGACACATATAATCGAAAAGCGAACACGATTGAGTGTTTACGACCGAGGAAATCATATGGGACCCAGGAACGACAAAGCAATGTTCAGGATTAATACTGGGCCACGTGTCCTGGCAAGAAGAGATTATACAATAATTATGGCAAAGGACTAAGCACTTGGAAGGGAGGAAGGCCTGTTTCTGCAATCCTCAAGCTCGTGCAAAAGTTGTGAGCTCGAGTGTTGCGCCGGAGGTGTCTATACGCGAGCACAAGCTTCACTGTGCTCTGATCGACCGCAACGAGAACCTATGACAGCTTTTTCTCAAAGACGTCAATGTCATTTTGCAAGGATGGCAACGGCGTGAGAACATTTCATTTGGGGGTCCGATTTTCCGATCGTCTTCAATATTTTTTCCATGTTCGACTTCCTGACGTGTTACTCTACGCGCGACGTTTTGTGCAAATTTGCCACTACTTTCACATTCTTTCAAGTTACGGTCTTTCATTTCTTCTATCTATCGATCGCCGCTTTTACCGGGTCTAAGCTGCTATATTTAAGACTGAGTGACCACGTGCGGAAAGTCCAAAGAGGGTTATAGTTTAGAGAAAATCTGTGACTCAAGTTTGTCCCGCCGCTTTAACTCTTCTCATCTCTTTACGATTTTGCGATTACACTACAGTTGTCTTGTTCTTTGACTCGGTTTATACATTTCAACATCGTAAGTCGTATGACTCTAGGCTTAGCACGGTCTTGCACATTGTTGATATCTCGGCAGACGACGATAATATCTCTTTCCACGATATCCAACGATAACTATGATGAGTTCGAGCGCCAGTTGCTGTGGTAGTAACAATAATTCGCCTAATGCCGTCCGCTGCCCGTCGAGTGCCAACGCTCAGTTTTCTTCTTCCCCTACATCACACGCTCCTTCATTATCACCACTCCACAGAACGCCTGGATCTGTGCCTGGCTCTCCGACGGCCCTAGCATTTGACATGAAGCGTCTACTCGCAAAACCAGCCCCGCCATACGCCTACCCATGTCGTCAAAGTCTCGGTAGCGGTAGTGAGTCCGAAGGCTTCTCGGAAAGCTCTCGGCAGAAGACTTCACTCGTTGATCGCGGTGCCGTAGCGCACACAGTGGGGAGATCGAGAAGCTTGCAGTCCCTCCTGGACTATCGGAAGGGAAGTCAGATAAACGCCGCCACGCCGGAGAAGGACGATAATCGCGTACAAAAGAAAAAAGAGAGACGCCCACGCAATGTTTTACGCCGTCGGCCTTCCACATCATCACAATTACAAAACCTGCAAAACCAGAAATCTTCTCCCTTTCCACTTCCCCCTCTACATTCGCCCCTACCTCCTCTTTCACCGTGCTCTCCGCTAACACCGTCCATGTTTCCCACAGGCTCTCCTTCGAGCCCTGCAGTAACCCTCGGATCAACCCCGCGTCAGACTAACGCGCCCAGCTCGAGTTCTCGGTCTGACGCGTATCCAACAAGATCGGTATCGAGCTTCGATAAGCCGGTCCCGCCGTCGCCGAATTTAGAAGAGAATCCTTGGGATCGTCCTTTTGGGTCTGGGCCGGCCCAGGCGCCGAAGAATGAGGGCGATACAGAGGAGTGGGTGATTAGTGTTACTGACGAGAAAGGGAAAAAAGTCAATCCGAGGGCAAAGCTGAGAGAATTAAAAGGTATGTTTTGTTTTCTTCGAAGGTTTCCTTCATTTTATTCCCTTCACACGTAATCTTTTTGATGTCATGTCACCCCTTTTGTGTTGTTGCTGCCAGAGCATACTTGTTGCGCCATCCGCGGGACGTGTACCCGGGACGTGTACCGATGTCGTTAAGTCAGCCTTATGTTGATGACGCCCCTCCTTTTCTACTACTCTGTCGCTGTGTTTCACGTTTCACCGTCTCATTGACGTTTACTTATACCCTGTTCAACTTGGCGACTATTCTCTATCACCACCAGTCTCAAACCCATTCTAATGACGGGTTTTCAAATTATAGGTCACCCCTTCCCATCTTCATCCTCGTCATCGCCTTCTAGGTCTCATCCGTCTTCCCCAACTTCATATTGCCAATCCCACCACCTTAGCGCCTCGCCATTGCATGGACGTTCATCTTCATCCCCTCGCAGTCGCTCACACTCGCAAATCCCCCGTTCTATTCAATCTGAGGTGTCCAGCGACCCCAGCACCAGTCTCACTCCCGCGGCTGCTGTTGTAGTTGCCTACAAGCAACAGGAAGACATGCACAAAACATCACACATGCGCAGCAGTATTGATGTTGATGCCAGCGCGAGCAACAAGGGATACCGTCAGCTGGGTATGGGGAAGAAGATGAAGAGACCACATACATCTTCTGGACACGGATCTTCTGCGACTGAGTCCCGTCCGCACACATCGGCTATGGATTCAAAGCTCGCACCCAGTGAAGAGAACGGAGGGAAGCACCGGCCGTATTATACCGTGTTTGGCACCTCCTCGGACCATGTCGTAGCCGCTGGCGGACCCAAGGATCAGCACCACCTCTCATGGGAGATTGTTTCGCCATTCGCACTGAGTCACAAGAGGAGTGAGGGTGGGGATGAGGGGGGGTTGCGCACGCTCACGCGGAAGATGTCGGGGCGATTCAAGAGGGCTGGAAACGGAACGCAGAGTGAGGGCGAAGAGGAGAGGCGGCGCGTCAGTTTACATAATGAAAGGGAGAGAGGCCGGCAGAGTTTTCAGGAGAGATCGAGGACGGCGACTCTGTTTGGGAAGGGGGAGAAGGGTGGGTTGTCGCTTAGGTTGTCGCTTGACAAGTTTGCGGAAGCAAAGGTGGTCAAGCCTGGAGAGGAGAGGGATACAACACCAACATCTGCTACAAAGAGCCGGGGGAGTGGGACATCGACGCCAAGCCCAAGCGGTGGAGGGAGCAAGATCTGGAAGTTAATGAAGCGAATTTCAACAGGTGCATTGAGGGAGAAGTTTGTCAGTGCTGAGGAGGCGCCTCCTGTTCCGTCACTTCCCAAAGAGTATGCCGTGCCAGATGCGACACGATCATTTGACTCCAAGACGGAAGCAATGGGTACTTTGCCGCTAGCGGAAGGATTTAGCAAGGCGGTGCGAAAAAAGGCCTCTGTCATTCTCGGAGTCAAGGTGACTTCGAACTGCGGATTGCCCATAAACCCACCAGTACCATCCTCCCACCTCGCCTCCCAAGTTCCTGCTCCTGTCATACGCCCATCTCCGCCTCTCCCGAGACTGGGTACCACGACCCGCTCATCCTCCTCTGTATCTAGCGACGTTGCTTCGTCACGATTCTTCGCAAGCCACAAGCCCTCTTCAATGTCAGCTCATTCCAGCACGTCATCGCTCCCCATTGAAGACAATTTACACCCTCCACCGCCGCTTCCTCTATGTCCGTCTTACAAGGACAGCAACGTCGGCCAGCACATTGTTCCCCCCAGTGAGCTCGGGAAGGTGTCTGTCCAGTCCGATGACGGGCAGAGGCACGGCCACGGAGGAAGTGAAGTCTCACTCGCCTCGTCCTTGCCCAGGAATTCTACCATCCGGTCTCCTCGTAGCCAGATGAAATTGAGGCTCGTCGTACCCACTACGCCTGTGTCACCTCTCGAGACGCACAGTGACCACCATGACTATACTATCACGCATACGCCGCTTGCTCCCGAGATGGCGTCGTTGTCTCTTCCACCCCGTCGGCCAGGCTTGCCACTCGGTCGGATGAGAAGGGATACATATGCGTCCCTCACGGCCGAGGTGGGGCAGGATCAGGACGGGGAGCATGAGGAGGACGAGGAGGCGGATGAACAGATGAAGGAGTGGCAGTGGCTATGGAGAAGAGGATCGAACTCGAGTCCGAATGTCGACGAGAAAATCCTCGACAGTCGTTCGGGATCGCCACTGATCCCGTCGTTCTCCACAGAAGATCCTATCAATACCTTCAGCCCCAAACGCACGTCGACAGCATCGATACGAAATTCAAACCCATCTCCGTCGACTATCTTTCCGTCCATCAGTTACCGTTATCCTTCTGAACCGGTCTATGTTCCCAGTCCAGCAGAATCACTTCCTCTTCCACCCCGTCCAGCACGGAGTCTGCAACGTCCAGCGTCAAACCCGACTCAGTCCAATCGAAGTCCTATCTACCTTGAATCACATTGAGTATCATTAATCTACCGTCTTCATTGTGTGTTCTGCCAATCTAACTCGTTGCGATTGGCAGACATAGTATTACGAATATGAGTGTACCACGTCCTTTCTGCATTGTACCCCTACTACCTCATCTTTCATGCCCTACCTATGTTGTAACAGAACTTTTTTAAGGAGAAGATAGTGAGGTGTGATGATCTACCGAGCAGAATGGTGGAGGATTCTTTCGGTTTTAAAGACCCCACAATGACTGTGGAATGCTTACAATTATGAACAAATGTTGACGGCGACTTTCATTTAATCTATCCCACATCTTATTTTACACTAATACTATTATCGGTTCAGCCACATACTACTGTTTTAAACGAAGATGCGTCTGTTTCAAGGATTTTACCTTCTACACCATCTCACTGACTTACTGTAGATTGCGCGCAATAATATGAGTAGCTATTAGACAATTCGCAGCGCTCATAGCAAATACACGACAAGCTAACGGTTCTGGCCGGAAATAACAGTTTTGAACCCATGAGGAGGGGCGTCCCTATACAAGGTCGACTTGCATCAACTTGGTGGCACGTGCTCAACTGACATCAGGTCCTGCTTCTGCGTTCAATCCTACTCGTCAAACTTGAATAAGATTTACTTTCACGGGATGGAACAGGCTGTACTGCACACGTCGTCACAAAAACAGTCTTGGTTCGCAGATAAAACCGCCAATACTGAACAGTATGATATAGATCCAGTCTCAAACCTTCAAGCCTACTGCAGACTCCGTCAGCATTAATCTCCAGCTCACAACTTTTCTTCAGCTTGGAACTCAACTTGGAAATTTCACAATGCTTAGGTTTTTTTCTTCCTAGTCCAACGCCTTTTGTACATCCATGTCTCTAACCTTCTTGCCAGGACGCACATGTGATTACTATTCGCATCTTTATCCATTAGTTTCATAGCCCTAACGCTTGCAACATGACGTTCTCTTAGTCCTCTATCCGCTTCACATTGGTCGACAACAGATCTCTAGTCCTGACACGACTGGAAAGCCCGATGAGTTCCCATAACTAATACCCGACCTATACAGATATCACCGTCCGCGGATCCGTAAACGTGGGTGTTAGTACTTTTTGAGGTTGTGGGAAGGGAGAACTTGGTGCGGGAGACGGTGGTGATATTGCAGAGCTGTGGAAGGGTTGGTTATGACATGGATATGACATCTGGCTGTGGCTGAGAGCGATACAGTGGTAGGTCCAGATTCAGAGCATTAGTCAAAGGTTGATACAAGGTTAACAAGGTACCCAGTGTGAGCAGAGGGTAGAAAAGGTAAAAGCGCATCTAGAACTTTAATGTTCCGTAGCAGCAGGTCTCGTTGCCATTGACCTTATCTCAATCGCCTAGGACTCAGACGAAGACATCGAGGAAGGGTTTCAGGAGTTTTATAGTTTTTCCAGCCTCTTCCGGACTCTCTGAACATATCGGGTGGATAGCTGCCAGACTTGACTCAGTTGTTCTTCATTGTTCAGCACCACATTGTGCGACCTCCAATTCCCCCGACCATTGCTTACAATTGACATTTCCGTACGCCAGAGAGAGGTAGGGTGAGTGACCAATTGAAGCCGTATCGTGAGTATGAATTGATGTTTACCAGGGCAGAAGCTCTTTTTCATCAGGGAGTAATTTTGAATACATCTCAATCCACGTCGTGTTGGACTATGTTCTTAACTATGCTCTTGAGCTACAACACATCGAGCTTGGACTAATATCAGGTCATACGTTTTCCACCAGCACGATTATCCCATATCACCATACCTTCCTTGTCATATTCATTCGCTTTTCTCATCATCCTTGACACCCCCGGCAGAGCTGCTGACGTCCCAATGCACGATTGCGAAATGATGGTCAGTGTAATTGTGGGCCGGAAACTGTTTAAGACACTTCCAAGCTATCGTAGTCTCGTCCTCTGCAAGCGCGAAGTGCAAGTTTACACGAATGGCTGCGTCTGAGTATGGGTGATAGTATCTTCCGAGTCACGTATGGAACAAAACTCAGTGCCGGCTGAGGTGTGTGGGGGCAGGCCGACAATCTGCACTGCACGTAGACGGGACCGAGGATAGGCCGGGAAGAGGAAAGAGGGTTGAAAGTCAGGGAGAGGACAAGTTATCAAAGAGGTCACGGAGCAAAGAGTAGTGAGACTGTGGGTGTGTCAAGAATATCAGATGGACCTTTGTGAGATATGGTTACCATCGGTGTAATGAAGACCAAAATTGACGATGTCAAGTCTGTGTTCTGAGCCTTCTAAGGCTCTTTCTGCCTCGACTGTTTGATCCAGCTTCGCAGGCGCTGACGGTCTTTATGTTATTGATTGCATCTGGACTCCCTATCTACCTAAGGACGAAAGGAAATATCAAGAAAAGGCGACGGTGACCGATGAAAAATGTAACACAAATATGGCGAGAAAGGCGAGGAGAAGGCGAACGGCGTTATAACTTGGCTACGCGTAAAGAGAGAGGATTAAATCTAATGGAATCAATCGTGGCACTATAGCTGCACAACGATGAATTCCCGACGACGATCAATCGCTAAGGCAAACGCAAGAAGACTAGTTGACCTACAGCTATACACCGAAGGAGCAACGTCGAACTCAGCTTTATAATAGCTGGATTCATCGTTACTTTACTAGGTGTACTCAGGGGAGCATGGATTGTGAAGTGCGATCAGTCCCTCGTTGATTCATATTTGACGAACCAGAACAGACTCTGATCATCTTCTCGCCTTCAACCCTGATTCGTTGGTGACTTCACTACGGCTTTGAGTAAGTATACACCTTTGAAACTTAACTCTCTACAGCATAAAAAAGCTGACTTTACACAAGTTCATGACATCAACCCTGAAATTCCAAGAAAATTGGTTCGTGGAGTTACGATCAGTTTTTAAGGATCTTCACCGTTTTGCACATTTGGCCCCGACCAGTTTCTTGCGATGTCTCGCCCACTCTGCCTATGAAATGAAATATATATTTAAATACTGGTTGATATCATAACCATGATAATCCCGTTACAGTGAGTCTTTTCGGACCCCTTCTAGGAAGGACTGAAGATTAACGTCATCTAAAGTTTCAGTGTTCGACGAACTTCTACCCTACGGCGAGCCTGTTCATCATATTCGCACGTCAAATGGAGGATGAAGCTTTTTTGTCTGCTGGACCCATTTCTCGGACAGCTGAGTCGCATCGATTGCCCATGCATTCTTCATTGTCTTCTTCTGTTGAATTTATTACCTTTTGGTTCTTTGCCCCTGTTCAACGTAGACGGCGGTCTTGTGCAACCTGATGAATAACGTCATCGACAATGTTACGCCAAATCTAGGAAATGTGGATGCCAACACGTCATGAAATATATTACCGGATTGATTCTAGCGAAAACCGTAACATCGCTTATCTTTAAGAAGCAAAAGGCTATGCACCGCGATTGATGCTGAAGGCTCAAAACAGACAGCGGGGACCCTTGTTGCGCGCAAGGGTCTAACGGACGCCGTTATGTAAACGGCGCCCGAGGGATCGTGGACTTCCAATGTTAGACTAACAGCACGTCTGTTGGCGTTCAACAGCACTTCAACTTGCGTCTGCAAAGCCGATGAACTGCCAATCTAATCTTGAAACCAACGGTACGCTCCCCTCTCAGAAACCTACCTCCCTATACCACCATTACGATTCATTTGATCGCAAAGAATCCACTGGAAAAGCATGTTCTATGGTGTTCTGTATGCTCTGCTTACCCAGTTACCATCCTTACCTCCACGCGCTACCCAAGGTACATGTCATTTGTTTACTGTCGATACCTAGCTATAAAAACCACTCCATATAGATTATCTGCGAATCCACGAGACACCATCGACATGGAAGCGGACTAAGTTGTCCCGGAATAGGAATATGCAGATTGCGGTGAGCATGTTCTTCCTTCGCGTCTGGCAGGTCTGGAGTAACCCAAATATCATAGAGTCGTCATCATGTATCTTATTATCTACTTCAAAACCGTGAAACCCGGCCCATAACGAAGCGATATGTTGCTAGAAAAATCCGAATCTCAGGTTCTCAGATTAGTCAACCCAACCTATACCGCCTTGATTACAGACAGTGACGGCGGGTTCGTGCAAAGTGTCAATGTCACAGGCACATCATCTCTTCGGGTCTAATCTCCTTCACCAATTAGCCTTTCCTGGAACAAGGAATCATAGGTCAGAAGCCCGTGCTGGTGAAGTCGCCCTTGCCCTGAACAACCGGCGCAAAAGGATCGTCCTGAACTTCGAACACACCCACCCTACCTAGAGTGAAAAGCCGGTGACATCCAGTTCATCCATTGTTTTTGGCTGGAATCAAGCCTGGATATACAAGGTATCAACGCCTTCCAGAATGGGTCTGTCGTCCCGGAGATTTGCATGGCCGTATATTCAAATCACACAGGGTAATATTCCGCCCCACGTCAAATAAATCATTCCAAGGCAATCGTCGTTGTCAATAATGTTATCGTGGAGGAGGTTGAGGCCCTGATGAGTCAGTACGAGCGGTTCAAAATCGTAAAAGGCTTCATTCTCTTGAGGGTGCCTTACAGCTGTTTACTGAACGATCCGAAAGCTCAGAATATGTCAAGAATTGCTTGCATCCATTCAGCATTGGAATGATAGCGGATCTGTGACCATGCTTCAACTAGACGTGTTGTCGCAATGTTTCACGAGATGCAAGGTGAAATGATGGCAATTTTGACAACTTTAAAGAGCCGGCCAGGCTCCATCGAGGATTTGGTCCAACCTATGAATGTATTCCGTGACAGTCCGAAAGCAGCCACCACAAGCGATAGCCACCTGGAAGGTAGTCCGTAACAACCCAAAAGCCAGGGCCACGATTGATGGCGTGGTGGACGCGTGGGACCCAAATGATCCTGAACAGGGTGATGTCCATCGCACATGCAGCAAAGCTGAAAGAAAATATACATGAAAGTGTCAGTGGGACAAGGGACGATTTTAGACGTTGCAAATCCAATGGTTTAACAGGAAGGTGGCACCGTCCAAGCGGCGATAATTATGTAAAGCGTTTCCGTCTACAGCATATAAGTATCTAGCTCTTAAAACGAGCCCGGCACAGCTTCGTCGTCGTCCAGAAATAGTGCGAGTCTAAACCTAATTCGTAGAGAGAATCTTCCTCGAGATATGGGAATGGGCGGAAAGAATAATGTATAAAGCGGCCGATGGCATATAGCGATGAAATGTATGATACAACAAGATGATAGATTATATGATGACGACATCCATAGGAACAGCATGAATATAGAACGAGTACTACATGATGATACAACTAAAAACCATAGGCGAGAAGCAAAGCAAAACTAAAATACGCACAAAACTAGAGAATTCCAGAATCTTTCAGTGCGTTTTGTAATATTGTCTCTTTTACGGCTGCAAAGACAAGCCTGATATTCTGCGTGTCCGTGGCTTGTGTAAGACTATGAAAGAGAGTGAGTAATACGTTCATAGATCGTAGGAAAACAGATAAGAAGTGGTACGGCAACGACGAACGCATTGACCACGGTAAAGACATGACGACAAAAGTATTCGTCATAGAAACGGCACTGCCCTGCGCCACTTTGAGTCGCCAAAATAAAGGCAACTGAAGGATACACACAAATGACGAGACTAAGAGATGACGTACTGAGGATACACGCTCAATTTCATCCTGTTTGTCTGCATAAACTTCCAAAGGATGTACTTTGCAGCCTTATTGATATCTGCACCACCCGTGTACTCGGGAAAGAATTTCTGTAGCGGCATCTGCAGGAACAGAGACCATAAGTCAGTATAGAATTTGAAAATGCACAAAAGAAAGATGGAGTTATACGAAAAAAAGGAACGGCTTGAAAACGCACCCTGGGCAGCTTCACCTTGAAGACGTCGATCTTATTCAAGAACAATATCATTGACGTACGAAGAAACCACCGAGAGTTGATGACGGACTCGAAGAGATACAGTGATTCCTTCATTCGATTCTGTGAGAGAAATGGATGGTCACCAGCGTTGAACGGGAAATGAAGATAGGATCAAAAAGAAAGTAGCAAGTTAAGGTGAAACGAAAACAGAAGACGACATTCAGAGGAAAAAGAAAGCGAAACCACAGGGTCTAACAAAAAGAAGTTTCGAGAGAAAAAATCATCGTTGCGCGAAGGAGAAGTCAACGCAGCCACAATTCCTGAAGCTACAGCACACCAGTACACAGCCCATGAGCCCCGACACAATAATGGCACTAAAGAAACTTAGACATGTACCAAACAAAGAGAAATGAAGCACAGAAACCGAAAGTGTAACGCCTGAAGCCCAATACCCACCTGAGATTTCTCCTCCAACAGCACCTGATCGTACTCGCTCAGCGCCGTGCAAAAAATAATGCTTGTCACACTCTCAAAACAGTGGATCCACTTCTTCCGCTCGGATCGTTGACCGCCAACGTCGAACATGTGTATTCTGTAAGTAGAAGCGCGGTTAGCATCGTATGAGCGGAGAAAGGATGTGATAAGGAGACAAGCAGAGAATGAAGGGGCTGGTTAAAAGAAGGAAGGAATACGACATGTACAATGAGGTCACGGAGATATGAGACGCTGGTACTGAGCGTAAGAAATCAAGGATTCGTTTTCACTGGAGGGAGGCCAATGGATAGGGAGGAAGTGAAGTAAGTCATAACAAAAACACAGAGTTGGGACAATGTGGCAAGTGCAAGAGGCATGACAGGTAGGACATCAATGAAGCCAGACGGGACAAAGAGAAGGCCGCTCACGATAGGGTATCCATCAAAAACCGCTCCTCAGATATCCCAAACGTCTTTCTCCGTGCACGAAGGACGTCAGTCTCGTTGGGAATGTATCCAGGCATGCCTATTCGTAGAATCTCTGAGAAGAAACTAGATAAAATGAAGTTGTCAGTGTAGTTCGAACTTTTGAGGGATCGAGCTCACTAGCTGGCGGAGTCCATGAGATAAAAATGGCTGGTATGGTCATCCATAATCTTCTGGAATGTCTCGTCCTTCCACACCTGATTTATCGCCTCTGCAATTTCGGGCGCAAACCACGCATCCTCATCCTCATTGCCTTTCACCTTCTCATCTGCCTCGTCGTTTAACACTTCTTCCTCTGGATTGACCTCACTCAGTTCCTTCCCCTTGACCCTCCTCCTCCTCGCCTGGCCCAACGCTGAGGGTAGATGACTCGTTGAGCTCGCCTTGATTCCCGTCACACGGTACGCGAGAATCTTGTCCGCGAGCATGGCATTCCGGAGGGATGCGCAGTCCATGCGTAGGCCACGCATGTAGACGAGAACACCGTGGACAGAGTCCAGAACGTTCTTATATACAACGGGTCGGTAAGCCTCGAGCTCGGCTTGTGAGAACCCATTCTGGTGAATGATCTTCATCTGCTTGACGATGGTGCTCTTCCCGGACTCGCCGGAACCTGTTCAAGAATTACTAAGAGATGAAGAGGCGGCGACGTGGCAGACGACAAACCTAGTAACAGGATCTTGCACTCCCGCTTATACTTCTTCGCGTCCTCCTCAATCTGTCTGTCAATCGCGGCCGACCTCGCCTTCTGCTCCCTGTCAATGGTCGAAATGCATCCGCCCATGGCCGCTCGTAATCGTTGAACCGATGTAAGTGAGAAGGCAACCCGATGTGCAACAGCACCGCCTTGTTGATGTACAATTGTCCGTCGATGAGTAAGTGAAAATCAGGACTAGATACCCCGCAAAAGAACTTGGAAAGAGATTGAATCTATCATCAAAGATGTGGCGAGTCTGTATAACATACCTTATCCCAACATTAGTCCTCCAGACCTGAGATTACATCAGTATCAGCAGGCGTCGACTTGTAGTGATGGTGAACATCAGCATGAGGGATGACGTAAGTAATTCGAGGTTCTAGCTTCAAAACCAAGGTCACAAACGTCTCTCCCTCATCCTTGCATGTTTCCGTCATACATTTCTGGCGCACTCATTATTGGAACCATTCCACGTACTTCTGCTGTCTTTCATTCAACCTTTTTACAAGGCGCAGGATACGTGCTCAAGCTGTCAGTGCTGACGCTGGTCAAGTATGTATTGATCAACACAATTCTACTGAAAGTTCATCTTTGATGGCAAAGTCAGGATCCCTCGGATCATCCAACAGCTTGGACAGCTACTACGTCAGATACTTGTTCATGACGATGATGCAGCCCATATTCAGTGGTACACATCCATGACCATTGCAGGTGTCGTATATTGGGGAATGCAAGGGATGAAATATGACCGTCTTGGACAGAGTCATCCTCATGTAACTTTCAAAGGAATCCAACAACAACAGGAACTACGTAAGACACTCGTTCATGGCGTTCAGCTTGATGATGCCACCAATATGAGCTACACATACATGACAATGACAGGTTGTATCATATATTGGGGAATGCGACGAAATAAGACTGTCTTAAACAGAGCCATCCTCGGTTTTCAAACAAGGCCAATGGGACTTTCTAAGGAAGAACGACAGGCGAAATGTAGGAGGGTACTGACGATAACATAAATGACAAAGTAAACCTTGAATGACTGATCGGAATAACAAGTCATCGCACTGCTATGAGACCTCGGCGAACAACTGCTTGCACCACTCCAAGATGGCGTCTGGTTTTTCGTGATTCGGTTTTCTTGCATGCTCCATTTGTGACGCCGACGCCGTCAAGCCAAATTTGACCGCGCAGTCAACGAGGCCACCCTCGAAGCTGCCAACACGTCTGCGCCACCGTTCCTGGACACGCATGACGGGTACGATGAGTACGACGGCTCCGGCGGCATGTATAGCGACGCGAGCAGCCATGGCACTTATACTCAGCCACTGATGTCGTATGGGATGAGGGAGATTGGCCATGGTGTCGGCGTTGGAATGACCCTGGGATATGCACATGGATACGACTACGATCCGTACCCTCCTGGAGCTGCGTACGCACACCCACAGCAGGCGCAGGTGTACGCCGATTACGCCCAAGCACATTCGTATTCCACAGGACACGGCGTACAACGCGCATCCGAACCTTTACGCTGCTGATCCCGTTGCGCGTTCTCCATCACAGGGACATGGGCACGGTGCCAGCCAGGAGGGACAGCCGTATTACCATCCACAGGCCGCATTGCCCGAACATCAGCTCCTTGAAGCTGCCGGTCTTGATTCTAGCCCTATCCATTTGAGTGGATGGAATGGGGGGGGGGGCCTATTGGGTTTTCTGAGGCGTGAGGGGAAGCCCGCTTACGAGTATCAACAACAGGTGCCGTCGTACCACGTCAGGAACTTAAAGCGGTACCTGGACATCACGTCTTCACTCGTACCTATGGACCCTCAGTCTTAGTCGTTCCTGTATCCGTCATTGAGGCCTCCAGCAGAACAACATCATCGTGTCGAGGTCGCCTGACTCGGACTGCAAAGTCGGAAGCCTGATCGACTGACAACGCGCCTCTATCCTGCCCATGTTTCTCCTTGCCGGCGTTTCCCAATGCCTCCAGAACTATGATGATGGCGTCTCATAGTCTATGATTCCGCCATTTCTAACAGAGGACCTCGACAAATTGAACGGAGCTAAGCGAAGCACCGAGGAGTATCTCTACTGGTGTCCCTCGTTCATTACCCACGCTCCCGGCACGTTACCGACACTCATCTTGGTCCTCGTCTCACGGACTTGGTGAGCTTGCTTCTGGACTTTTTCTGCCTGAAGTTTGTCATCGTTTTGGATGATTGTACCTTTACGATGGAATACAGTGGAAGTACGTCGTGTTTTCTGGAAGATACCATGTGACAAATTTTCTAGGTATATTGTCAATGGATGAAAACATGCTGTGGGAAACGTGACAATTAAAGAGAAAACGTGAGGCCCAATGGACTATGTATAGAGTTAACATGTGGCCTGAGCAGAACAGACGTGCAAGTGATATTACGCTAGCGTGGAAAATCTCCTTTACAAGAAAGATGACATCAAAGTCTAAATTGCGATAGCCACAGCCATTTGTAACGCGCAATAGCTGTGGTCTGTAGCTCATATCCTGTGAGCTTCTTCCTGACCGAATTACGAATATGGGACTTTGCATCGCCAAGCCGTGAGAGTAAGACAAAGTGTCTTGAAGCCGAAAATCAGAATGTACTTTTTTTTCTCCAAAAATTGATAGTACAGCGAGCGTGAAACTTTTAATTCTGGGTTTTGAGGTTTAAATCTAAATGGGATCATCCAATTCAATTTCCAATGTCCTGCTGCAGTCTTTCCAACATTTGATAGCACGGAATGAAATTTGACAAACCGTGACATGATGTATCTTTCTGGACACAGATGCAAATAAAATCTTTACCTTATAAATGGGTGCGCATTGGTAAGACTGCCATCGGAAAGCTTATAGTGACATGCCCGAACATCCAGACATCTGTATGTTCTCTGGAAACACCAATTTCCGTATCAAGGACGGAGAGTACCGCATGCATGGTTCCTCGACTGGTACTATGTTCTATGACAACGAGGACTTTTGGATTAGCGGCGGATCTTACGATTCACATGGTTCCGGAAATGGCAATAGGCAGCATGAGAGAGAGAACGTGAGCACGGATGGGCCGGGGAAGTCAGGGAATAGACACAAGAAGAAGCAAGGAAAGGGAGACGACCGCAGGGAAGTACATAGTAAAGTGTCACGGAGCCAGAAAGCGAGGGCCAGAAAACGGTTTGGCGAGAAAAAAGGAAAGGCGAATGGCAACACAAGGGTAAGAGAAAGGTGGGAAAAGCCAGAGTGCTGTGTTGGACAAGGATTGACACCACATTTACAGGAATACAAGTCTTAAACTAGAGACTCTCAGTGTTCCTACTTCGAAGCAAAGTGAACGGTAAAATCAAGGTAAATCAAGTTAAAGTTATACTCACTCTGACCAAAATAATGACTTGGCTGCCCTTGAGTCTTTTTAGATACTTGTCAAGGCAGATGGAGTGACCGTGTGTTACCGTGGGCACCGTCATTGTTCGGGTCAAGGACTAGAATGTTTGAGGGATTCGGCTGACGGGAATTGGTAAAGCGGTTAAGGAGGCAGCGGTGAATTGTGGCTTGAAGCACTGTGACTATTACTTTTATCAATCCCACCAAATACAGGTACAAGTATGCACTGTCATTACAGTCTATCCCTGATGCAATATCCGTTGGAATCCGAACTATGGAGACCTAGTATGCGAGGGCTGGGATAACTGCCGTTATCCCAGCTATTTCATCACTCCTTGTTCTGGACCTAGAGCTCTTAGTTTTGCTCAGATCACTTAGGCTTAACAGAAAAATATGTTCCTAAACCTATTCTACTTTTCTACCAACCAAGCAATAAGTCACATGACCTCTGTATCCTTAGCTATGGCCCAATCAATAAGGAGACATAAA
>JAGGAT010000656.1:0-20883 GCA_017657195.1 Termitomyces sp. T70a | reverse complement strand
TCTTTTGAGGAAGTTCAGTTGCTTGCCATAGCAAAGATAGTCAACGTAGGTTGACTTAAAAAAATGTAACGCAGTTATTGAGCCTTTCATGCACAAGACCATAAGTCAGAACCTATCAATTGATTCTGGCTACGGTTGTGCGAAAAGACTACTTGAGGTTATGTAAGTAACCTCACAACTTATATAGTAATTACATAATAACTAAGTAAAATAGTAACTATAAAGTAATAATACTTTATACCAGTGCTGTAATGAGCACGATCCGTTACAGGGAATTTGAAGTGTATTCGAACCCTTTACAATACAACAGGAAATGTAGCTAATCACCTGGCAGAGGGAAATCCAAAGAGAACAAGTCTAAGGATTCTCCTGTGCTAGAAGTCCAAAAATACTGCAACAGGTCACCTGACTATGAATGTGGCTGTGCCCCGGAGTGGGTCCAGAGATGTCCAGAAAATGTGGCTGTGCTCCAAGGTGGGTTCAGAGATGTCTAGACCACTGCAGAATGGTCCTGAGCATCCAGAAAAGGAAGTCCCCTGACAATAACCTGTAATCAGACAGTACTCAGTTGGTGTAGAAAATGACTGAATTGATTATCTATGTATACTAACTGTTAGATAGTTCTGGTATGCATGATAAGATAGTTATATGCACCTCAGTTGGTGTAGTAAATAACTGAGGTGTTTAGTCTCTGTATCTGATCAAACATTTCTATGAACTGTATAGTTCTTTTCTCTCAAAATTTACCTCCCCCTGCAACATAATGCACATGATGGTGGTCACATGCTGGTGGTGCATACCCCACAATCCTGTACTCAACAGTTATTTCTGGAGATTTTATGTTTTCTGTTGTCCTATATAGCTGTCTTTCATGCTGCAAGCATCCTAACCGGCCTCAGAAATACTCAAACTTGTTCTGCTGGATCTCCCTCTGCCAGATCCATAGTAAAGATTAATAGTCCCTTTTTTCCTTTTTCCAGGGAAAATAATAGCTTCCAGCATCAGCAGTGCAATAAATCAATGAATCAACAACAATTCACAAGTACATACACACATCTTGACCAACATACACCTATTATTAATACACCGCAAAGTCCTTCCTTTCAACTCGTCACCCCCCCCTCCCTCGCACTCCTCATCCCAAAAGTCTACCCTCTCTCCCAAACTCAACTCAAAGCCACACCACCACAAACCACACGCGCCTCGTTCCAACGCGCAAAAAACAACGCGTTCAACCTTACAACACAAAACGCTTCAGAAAAAAACCCCTAAAAAGCTCAACCACTACGAGAAAAAAAAGTACCCTGATAAGCCATAAGCTGCCTAACCCTCGCCATAATCGCTGTATTTCCCAAAAAAAAAAATGAGCACTTGATAGAAATAGACATGAAAAGAAAAGAAAAAGAGACGACGTACACTCCGGATCAAGACCCTGATAAGGTATCTGCTCCCACAAGCCTCCGCATCCTGGAATGAATGCGTGTACGTCAGCGTCGGCGTCGAGCTACTCGAGGGGAAACAAGGTGTACGTACCCTCGCGCGTGCTGCCCATGTACCCGTATTTAGGCGTAAGACGGCGTTCGAGGAGCCATGTACCGAATTTAGACCCAAGCTACGGAGTCATGTCAGTGTTCGCCCACGCGTGGCAGGAAAGAACCACCTACGCCGGTCTTTTGGTTGAACGACTCAACGACGAGCACGAACCCGGTCTTCCCAACCTTCTGCATCGTCTACGAAAAAAACCCCCACTCACATCAGCCAACACGGAAAAAAAAAGGAACAAAAAGACGACATCGAAGCGCACCTCCTCATCAACCATATTCAAGCTCGGTTTATTCACCAACCCGACATCGAGCCCCTCCTTTCTAAGCCGAAGCACCGCATCCCAAGCTCTATACACCATCTCCCCAAACGCAACGACGTACCCCGCGGTGCCCTCTTGGAGCACCTCGTCTTTGCCGGGGGAGAACTCGTACTTGTCGTCGAAGAACCGCGACCCGTCTTCGCGGAGGAGCCAGGGGACCTTGGAGCGCGTGGAAAAAACGAAACGCACGCCGGGCTGGAAGAACACTTTTTTGATGATGGCGACCATTTGTTGGCCGTCGGCGGGGAAGTAGAGCGCTGATTGTGTATCCGAGAGACCGTTGTCGGCAAAGAAGGAGTTGATGCCAAAGTGGCAGGTGTTGTCGGCCATCTAGAGAAGTGGTTACCTTCATGCGACAGTATGTCACGCAGCAGACGCACCTCATCGACTGAATAGAGTCAACTCGGAAATGAGCAGGACTCGATAGAGAAAGAACACCCAAGAACCCACCTCCTGAATGCGAAAAATGACAAAGCACATTACATTTATTCAGCCTCGCCATCGTTACCTCGCTAATGACCATCTCCAAAAACGCCGAGAACGTCGAGAACACGCCGACTTTGCCCTGCTCGAAGCCGAACCCTGCAGCCGCCGAAAAGTTGCCGCGCTCCATGATACCACTGGGTATAAACACCTCGGGGTGTTTCTGATGGATGACCTTGAGGCCGGTGGACCCTTCGAGATCGCTGTCAATGACCATGACGCGCCGCGCGGCTTCCTCTTTCGAGAGCGTGTCGAGGACGAGGTTGACGGCCTCTCCGAAGATGACGCGCGTGGCGCCGACCTCCTTTGTCGAGCCAATGAACTTGTAGGGCTGCTCGGAGGCTTTGATCGAAGAGTAGAGCGACGAAAAATCCGGGAACCCCCCGCGTTTCTCGAAGTAGGCGAGCGCGGACTTGACGGGGATCACGTCGTGTCCGTGGGTGGAGCCTTCAATGTCTGGGATCCCCGGAGCCATTTTGCGTTTGAGGATGACTGGAAAAGATGTGTGAGATGGTCAGAAAGTAGTGTTGGCTGGGACGTACGAGCAGTGGGACCATTGTGGGCGACAACTTTCGAGACGCCCGCCCAGACGTCATCGAGGTCCTCGCCGTTGGCGTTGAAGACGGTGAGCCCGTGCCCTTGGAGTGTCTTGGTGACGCTGTACCCTGAGAGATACTGCGATGGGTGTCCAGCGATGGTGACATCATTATCATCGATGATGAGTTTGATGTTGAGATTCTGGGCGACGGCGAGACGTGCTGCTTCGGCGTCGTTGCCTTCCTGCTGAGATCCGTCAGATCCGAGACAAAAGACGACCTTGTCGCGGTTGGCAAAGGCTACGCCGTTGACGAGAGGCCTTTGGGTAAGGAGAGTTAGTCAGGCGTGGTTTATTTCAAGAAAAAGAGAACACGCACCACATGTGGCCGAGGCGGCCCGAGGAGAACTTGACACCCGGGGTAAGACCGAGCTCGGGGTGACCAGGGAGCTTGGAGTTGGCTTCGCGGTAGTGGAGGAGCTGTGTGGCGGGAAGAGAGCCCTCGAGGGCGGCGAGGAGGTATTGTGTAGCAACGCGATGGCCTTTTCTCGCGTTAGGAAGGAAAAAAAAGTAGATGACGGCATACCGGCTTCGTCAAATATGACAGGGTAGAATTTCTTGGAGTGGTTGAAGAGGGCGAGGAGAATACATACTTCAGGGGCGGTATCGTAGGCGCCGCCTTGATTGAAATGAGAAACACGACGCGATGACGACGACGATAATACCTGTGTGACCGCTTACACCGCGTGCAGCGCCCGTTGCGGTGAAGAGCACGATGGCATCACGGAAAAGCTGAATGTTTGCCTCGAGCGTCTTTTTCTCTTGCGGGCTGAGCTTCTTGGTGGGATCAAGCGCAAGTCTACACGCAATGAGCGTCGTCGTCGTGGGCGGCGACGCAAGAGACATACTTTGTGTCAAACTTGGACAGATCGATGGGGAACTCAGCAAGGGACATGGTGGGAGCAAAGGACGAGGATTGACAAATGATCAAACACTATATACTGATTCAGAGACATTTCTCGGGACTCGGGTACAACAGATGAACGTTTGAGCTTATTATAGTAAATTCCGACGCCTGCAAGGAAAAAAAACAATCAGCACAGGCCTCAAAGACTGGCAGCAGAAAAAATCAGAGAACCGAGGTCGACGCGGCTCTCACCCAAGAGGGGAGCGCTTCAGACGGCACTTCCTAAGCTTTCGGTGAAGGGTCATCAGCAGAAGAAAGAGAAAGCAACTTACCGCGACTGCAGTCACGAAAAAAAATACAGAGGATATAAGAACAATATTGAGACTCCGCCCAGCTCCGCCTGAAATACATGCCTGCTGTCTCCAATTGGGACATATGTTTCGGATAACTGCCAAAAGGTAACAAAAACTCACATCACAGGTGCCCCGATAATTCGGATTTTTTTGCTTTCGTACAGGCTTTTCCTCATTGCACAGGAAGCAGCGTGGCAGCCGGCCACCGACGAGCGTCTTTGCAGCCACGTATTCGCGCGGGGGTGCAGCGGCGTCGACAAAACAACGAATTTAACAGGATGGAAATGCCGAATGGAGGCTTTGTCCCGAACGAACAGGCACCAGCCAGCACGACTGGGGAGCAGAGCACTGCCCCCGCTGCTGTGCCGGGCAGCGAGCCTGCCCCGAAGCGCAGGCCCGGGCGGCCCAAGGGGAGCACGAAGAAGAATCTTGCGGGCGAGGGGTCAGTGGCGAGGGTGAAGCGGCCGGTGGGACGCCCAAGGAAGGACGGCTTCCCTGCTGGCTCGGTCGGACCGCCGCGCCCCCGCCCCAAGCCTGCCACGGTCGGTGTTTTAATTAATTATTTATTTTCATGCTAAATTGTGCAGGCGCCGCCATGGCCGCAGCACCAGTTCTCGTACCAACTGGCCATTGACCCAAATCTCCAAAGCCCAGGCCCGGCTGCCGACGACTGGCCCGTCCTCGCCCGCGCCAACCCCAACGCCTTCCTCGCTGCCCTCCTCGCTGCCCTCGCCGCTCCCAACCCCGTCTCCACCGCCGGCCCCACCGTCGAGGAGGCCTTCAAGTCCCATCTCAACTCCCTCACCCCGGTCTCCAGCCAGCACCAGCCCATCCCCTCTCTCTACAGCATCCTCAAAACATTTTGGCTCCCTTCGTCCCCGGCCTATTTCAGCCTTACCGCCAGCGCCAGCACCGCTCGCACTCCCTCGGAGCACAGGTTCTTGTATTGGGACCCCCAGCCGCTCGTCTTCAATGGCATCGCATGCCCCAGCTGTGCCACGCCACTCGTCAACCAGGGGCGCATCTCCACCGGACCAATTAAAATTTACGACATCGAGAAACCCTTCTTTGTCATCGGCTGCGAGTACGTCTGTCGCTCCGCCCACTGTCTCGCGGCCTATCCGGACGGCCGCAAATTCGCCAGCACCGACGCCTCGATCTTCCGAGCCCTCCCGGCGAAACTGAAAGACGAGTTCCCCGCCCGGCTGCTCTGCGCCGACAGCGACACCGGCAGTGGGCCCAATATCTGGAACTGGAGCCCCTGGGGCGTCAGTCTCAGTCTGTGGAACCTCGTGCGCGCCTGTTTGAGGTCCGGCATGAGGAAGGAAGCCATATTGCAGCTCTTTGATGCCGTGCAGAGGGGTGTGCCCGAGGACGAGCCTGTGCAGCGGCAGGGCACCGGCGCGAGTGCGAGTGCGAGCGCGACTGGAAAGCATGTTCCGGAGGGGCCAGCAGAGGCGCAGCGTGATGCTGCGCCTGGCGAGAGTGGAGGGCCCCCAGCGGGAAACGTACAGGGCGAAGGCGAGATGAACCACGTAAGTCTTCGTGTTGGTGCCTTTGTGAGCCTGGAAATGACTGAACGGTGCAGGAATTTGTGCAGACCTTCATTGATGCGTATCACGACGCGTGGAAAGCCAACAGCGGTGCGGCGCAGCCGCAGCCGCAGCCGCAACCTCCGCCTGGGTCGAGTGCGTCGGCGGGTACCCCGGGTAGGGCAAGTACCACGACGCCGCAGCCGCAGCCTGCACAACTCAAAAGCCCGTCCAACCCGCCCCCACAGGTGTTCGACTACATAAAATCACTCGCTAGCTACCCATACGCGGTGTACTCGTACTTGCCGACAACGCCCCCGCCCGCCTCCATATCCACAGCCGCGTCCACCTCGGCGCAATCGCCGTCACAACCCCCCGCTCCCGCTGCCGCTTCCACCTCTGCCCCTATCCCCGCCCCCCTCCCCGTCCCCGTCTCCGTCTCCGTCTCAGCGGCTGACTCTGCCTCCCCGCCGACACCCGGCACCTCCGCGTCCGCGTCTGCGTCCACGTCGCTGAAACGCCCGTACCCGTTCACCCCTGATGACGGCGCCGGCGCGGGTGTCGGCGGGACGAGCGGCGTGATGGATTCTAGCAAGCGCAGCCCGAGGCATTGTTGTAAATGCGGCAGCCAGGACTGTAAAGGCAAGGGCGGCCGGAGCTTCTGTGCGAATGGGTGCCAGGATTGTGGCAAGTTGGAGTGTAGAGGGAGGAATAGTAGGAGACCGGATAAGAAGTGTAGTGAGGGTTGGGTGTAGGGTGTTGGCAGAGACTCTGTTTTTTTTGGTGCTTTTGATGTGGTGTTTCCTTTTTCTTTCTTTTTTTTCGTCGTTTATCAAGTCTTTGTTGTTTAATTTGTTGTATCAGAGTGAATACATCGATTTTCATGAGATGAGTGTGTATCATTTTTTTCTGCGTGTTCTTGGTTCTTCCATCGCACTACTTTGAATTTTTTTTTCTCTCTCTTCCGTTATGCACGACCGTGCGGTCAGCCTGGCCGTTCGCAACGGAGTCGGTGCGACATTGGCTGATATGCGATTAAGTTGCCCGAGTTGATTTTTCTGATTCTGTCACATATACAGTATATATATAGATGTCATCGCATCAACAACTCGACCTACCATTTTTAGAAGATTCCCTTTCTCCGTTTATCGAGGTTTTCTTTCTTCGATTTATTCATCCATACAGTACCTTCGTGATCACGCGTACGATGATACAGTACAGTACATTGTGGATTGGTGCGATCTTCTGCCGCTCTTCGCTTCTCTTCACGGTGGTGTCCGATCATCATCGATTTTGGTCTACCATCATGATAATATGCGTCATGACGCAATGTCAGTGTACGTCGGTTTGAGAATAGTGTACGTCGGTTTGAGAATTACAAGTATGGAAAGAGTTGTGGTGCAATCGGAGTTGCTGTGTCTAGAGGGGAGTAAGTCTGCCTTTAGGTATGAAGGAAATGATATACAGTCTGCAGAGTAATGAGCTTGGTGCGGGCATGACTCTTTGTGAGTAGGTCTAGCGGAGATACAGGGAGCAGGGAAGCAAGTCCGATGCGATGCGATGCGATGCGGATGAGCAGCATTAGTAAGGACAGACAGGAGACGACGGGTAAGGGAATGCACAAGAAGCCCTTGGCTGTCGGTGATCCAAGACGGACCTCCGTAACGTTCGGTCTGCTCTCAGCCTGTGGACGCAATGTAACGGTGATTTTATACCAGCAAGTGAAAGCAGTGCCTCAGCAGAATGTGAGTGTACTGCGAGGGTGAAGAAGTGCAAACTTTTATCGGAAGTATGGTCGCCTGTTGATAGCTCCAACTACATTGGTGCAAATTTCTCTGTCACTCTAACTGCGTCCCCGATGGTGATGGACTTTCAAGCTAGAACTGAGTATGGGCATTTAAAGACATCTAAAGCGACTTGGTCGATGCCTGACTTTGACTTCTGTCTGGTTCCGTTACTGTCGGCTCCTGCAAGATGACCTCTCCTCTTGATTATGCTTTTGCTTTGTCTGCCCCCCTGCATGGAATAATCTATGGTAATTTCTACCCTTGCACGTCCATATTGCCTCTAATTGTTCTGTTCTTTGATAACCGAGGTTTTTCCATATACATGTTTGGTGTAACCTTGACCACCCTTGTCCAAAGACGAAGGTCATCTGGAAAAGTCAATTTCGTCATGATAACAGCAGCCTGTCTCTTCTTCATCCTCAGCTCTGTTGTGAGTAATAAATGTTCAACACGCGTAAGGCGTGGAATCACTATGGCTCTGATTATTAGCACATGGGAATCGATATTTTCAGGAACATTCGTGGGTTGGTCGAACATCGTGATACACCCGGTGGTCCTCCTGCGTACTTTGTCGGTGGCGGAAACTCTAGCTGGTTTTTTCTTGTCCTCATATATGGAATTGAAACACTCATCGGAGACGTCATTGTTGTGAGTGTAATCTACATGCGCCATGAAGGCAAAATCTGATCAAAGCAGATATATCGATGCTATGTCGTCTGGTCGTCCTTCTGGATCATCAGTGTACCTGTACTTTTGTGGATAGCCACGTTCTGTGGGTCTGTTTCAAGTTGAGTCAATGTCTAACGCCTACTCGTACATAGGTCTTGGTGTCACAGGGCTGTGGAGATTACTTCACGACGCAAGCTTGGTGTCTGTTAGCTTTCCACAGTGGCCGAATCGAGTATCTGATGCTTTTTTCGCTACTACTTTGGTTGGGAATGGCCTTGCTACAGGTGAGTAGGATATCTCAAAGATGCAGTTGACCTGGACGCGACAAACAATGTGCAGGTCTTTTGGCGTATAAATTGTGGACCGTGAACCAAGAAACTTCAAGGTACTTTTCCACCGTGGACAAAACTCTTCTCCATATTGCACGTGTCGTGATCG
This sequence comes from Termitomyces sp. T70a, assembly GCA_017657195.1. Lineage (NCBI taxonomy): Eukaryota > Fungi > Basidiomycota > Agaricomycetes > Agaricales > Lyophyllaceae > Termitomyces > Termitomyces sp. T70a. The sequence continues at coordinate 12,315 of JAGGAT010000656.1, read as the reverse complement.
ATTCTGGAGCCTTGTACTCTGTTTCTGTGATGCTTGTTCTTATCCTACAAAAGTCGCCGCAATCGTCTGGATCGCTTCTAGTTTTTGATTTAGTAAATCGCTGTCCAACTGTTGTATCATTTCATCTCAACTGATCATCCTAACCAGGCCGCACCTATCATACCTCTGTGCTTCTACATGATAATCATACGCGCCACTCGCCGCGAGATGTCGATGACGTCAGACAATGGCTCAAAACATCGGACAATGGCTATCAATACTCGTGTTGCAGGCTTAAACAGCGCAGAAACAATTGTTATTAGGGGTGTGGAACAACCTGGGTTGCGGGACAATGGTGATATTGTGTCTGCAAATGTGTGAATTCCTAGAGGCTTCCATTTGCAAGGGCAGGCGTCAACTGCTTTTTACTTCCGTACTTATCCCATGACTAATATGTGTATACTATATTGCGTGGAATCTTTGAATACTTAACTCGGTAGGATTTACGACTTGAGTCGATCTTAAATAGCTCAGAGGTGCTCTGTGTCTGCTCGTCAGTTTCCTTATAGAATTCACGTAAAGTTCTGCTCGATTCACATTTAGGGCATAGGGTTCATATCCCCGGAATCAACATCAACAAAAAATATTATTAAATAATTAATCAACGCTTCCAACCTATTATAAGCTAATCACCTCTCAACCATCCCCAATTCAACGTGATGCCTCAAACGCAATCTTCCCGCGAAATTATCAATGTTCAGGTCTGTATAACGCGTTTCACACTTCAATTTATGCTGAAACCAATATTAGGTTGGTCAAGCAGGAAACCAAGTATGTGTTGTTCAGCATGGACCCACCCATCGATCGTCGCGTCCTGTGAATGTCCTGAAAATCAGTTTAGGTCGGAGAGACGTTTTGGAATATGCTCCTAGCAGAGCACGGGCTCGATGAGCAAGGCGTGAGTATCCCTTCAAATATACCTTTGTTTCCACGAACTATACCGGGATGTTGATATGTCGGGGTAGATGTACAAAGGATCGGATGACCTGCAGCTTGCGAGGGTGAGTGTCATGCTTTTCTGTGAATTGAATGGCTGGAGTATTGTAATTGCAAGGCTGGCGTGTACTTTTCTGAGGTCGAGGGTCTGGGCGGCAGAGGTAGTAAGTTCGTGCCGAGGAGTATTCAAATCGATCTCGAGGCAGGTGTATGCAATAAGGTGAGTGCGACTCTGTCTTGTTTTGCGTGTTTGAATTCTTAATTCCTTGCAGCTCCGGAGCGGACCATTGGGCAATCTGTTTCGCCCAGACACGTTTATCACGAGTGAATCAGGCGCTGGAAATAACTGGGCCAAGGGATGTGAGTGTGATATCAATGTCTGTGTATTCTATGTCTGACCGTGGCGGGTTTGTATAGTCTACACTGAGGGTACGCCACACTCTTATCGACACTTGCATCATTTCTGACCCTGTGATAATCATAGGTGCCGAACTTATTGATTCGATCTTGGTATGTAGAGATTTACTGCTATCCTGCGTTTTGCTGATACAGAAGCAGGACGTTGTTAGGAGACAGGGTGAAGCGTGTGATTCTCTTCAAGGCTTCCAAATTGTCCACTCCCTCGGTGGTGGTACTGGCGCTGGCTTAGGAAGTCTCCTGCTTTCCAAGATTCGAGAGGTGATTAATACTCATCAACCCTTTGTCCAAGGCTCATGCAATCGTAAAGGAATACCCTGATCGCATGCTGTCAACATTTTCTGTTATTCCCTCTGTCAAAGTAGGTCTTTGGACAGTAATAAATCATGATCTTCGTCGCTTAGCTTCACTCTAGGTGTCTGAAACTATTGTCGAAGTAAGTTTCTTCCATCTACAGCTCTATCAACTGTTAACGATCACTTTGATAGCCTTACAATGCTATGCTTTCCTTACACCAACTCGTCGACAATGGGGATCTTACATTTTGCATTGACAATGAAGCGCTGTAAGCCTTGTTCCTCGTACTATATGATGGCAACCTCATGCGAGTATTGATCAGGTATGACATCAATACTAAAACTCTCAAGATTGCAAGCCCCACCTTTAGTCATCTTAATGATGTGGGTAGTGATGCCTGTATTTGACCTCTATGCCCATTTGACACCAAAAAGCTTATTGCACGAGTGATGTGTGGAGTCAGCACTAGTCTCCGGTTCCCTGGCCAACTCAATGGGTTTGTGGCGACCATTGAATCTCGTGATGATGGTTAAACCTAATAACTACCTGCATAGTGACTTGAGGAAACTTGGGATGAATCTTGTTCCGTTCCCTCGGGTACGTTTCGTGGCCTTGATTTTTACGAGCCGGACTAATGCTTGTCAAGCTTCACTTTCTCATGCCAAGTTATGCACCGTTCTACAACAACCAATCCAGAGCATTTGAGAGGTTCTCAGTCCCCGAACTTACCAAGGCGTACGTTTCAGTCGTCAAGTCGATGATGGTTAATTAAAGTTTTTCGATAGTCTCTTTGACCGGAAGAACCTCCTCGTGGCATGTAGCCCGGAACATGGGTATGTCGTGTAGTCTGTCACGAAAGGAACCATCCCTGATGTAAACGCGTAATCTAGTCGTTATTTGACTGCCGCGACCATTTTCCGCGGTAAAATTTCATCGAGAGAAGTAAGTGGCGAGTTTGCGAATATAGGCCCCGATGTCATTCGTTGTCCTACAGGCAGAAGTAGGTTGAATACCTACATTGACATTGAACCAACCGTTTGATACGCATTTGCGTGCTACATAGGTGTCTGTACGTGATTTACAGACGAGGAACTCTTCGCGCTTCGTCGAGTGGGTCTTGCGCTTGAGTCATTGAGAATGGACTGGGTTGAGCTCATGTTCGCAGATGGATACCTGGTAACGTCTCTGTGTCGCTGGTATCCGTACCTCCTGTCGGCCAGAGTCAGGTATGCGTTTAATCCTCTTTGAAGCAGTCGAGCGGTAGACGTTGATTTTTCCATCTCCTGTAGTCGGCAGTTGGCTTGTCCAATTCGACAGCCATCCAAGAAGTCTTCAAGCGTACTGCTGAGACGGTGCGTTTCAATCCTTTCTCATGATCTTATCACCTTCTAGCAACTGTATGGTTCTTTGTTAACTTTTTCTCTTTAGTTCGCCTCAATGTTTAAGCGCAAGGCCTTCCTACATTGGTAAGCTTGTGGTGCATTATCTAGTCTTATCTAGCTGACTCGGATTTTGAAGGTATACTGGAGAAGGCATGGACATTATGGAGTTTAGTGAGGCTGAGAGCAACACTCATGATCTGATGTATGTAATGCATCTCGTCATCAAAGCCTGGCATGCGAAACTGACTTGACATTGTTTCTAGTTCCGAATACCAACAGGCGGGTTATTCCTTGCGATATATCCAATGGACCAGCTAAATTTCTCTCATTCTTTAGTATCAAGAGGCGACCGTCGAAGACGATGCAGAGGAAGAAGTCGAAGAGGCTGCTGAATAACACACACCAAGTTAGGTTTGGGCCTTGTCGTACATTGCTTCATTTTCCCTACCCGATTGATTATTCTAAGACTGATGTATAATCTGCGATCTGAAGTTTTTCTCGTCTTGTTTTTTAGACTATTTTATTGTCTTCATACCTGAACGTCGAAACTTTCCATGTCAAGCATTTGTGGATGTTCTTCTCAATCGAGATTCTTATCTTCCTGATGGACTTTATTCAAGCATGTTCAATGAGTTTCACCGAGGTTTTGCCCCTGTGAGGCTGCGACCGTGACATATGACCACTAATTATAGCTCATTTTCCGGCGTACATGAGTTTTTCTCATAATGGCCCTTCTTTATTGATAATCTCCAGCAGAAAACATTCGTACATGGCACTATGTTCCTGCTTACCGCGTGTCGTTGCAATTATATATGCCACAATTTCAGGCAGTCAATTCCATTCCGCTCGATGTGCTATGCATGGGGAAGTAGATTGGTCATCTTAATCCCACTCTGCTATACCAGCTGATCAGTCCCGTTCGTTCCCGCGTGGCCTAGGCATGGCCAGAGATTCCCATGAAAAGCATAAAATCGAGTCGTGCATCTACCTTAAATTGAAGTCACTTATACCGACGAAATAACAACACGTTCATGTCTACGCCCGCTCGACTTCCTGCTCGCTTTGCCGATTTGAAACAGGAGATTGCAGGCCTGTATCCTAACTTTCAGGAACGCGTTACCCAGGCGTGGGGCGAGATTATTGCTCAGCTCAAAGTTGTCAACGCAGAGATCGCCCAAGCAGGTCCTGATGTCAGTTTGTCAGCTCATTGCGTAGCCATGTCCTTAATTTCAAATGAATACAGTACATTCCTCAAGTCAAATTCACTGATTTGGACAAGCTTGGAAAGGATGAGATTGATAAGATTAGAAGAAGGGGGAGCGTCATTATACGAGATGTGGTCCCCGACGTAGAAGCAATCCGTTGGAAGACTCAACTAGAAGAGTTTGTCAAAGCTAATCCTGATGTAATTGGTATGCCTAATCCTCAAATGCATCAAGCATGGAGCTGATGCGCGTTGACCCTTTCTAGGCATTCCTGAGAACGACAAGCAGTTCTATATGCTCTAGTTCGTTATTGAAGAACTCTGAAGCTTTATTCTTACTGCGTTGTATTTTAGCTGGACGAAGTCGCAAGTGGAAGCGCGTTCTCATCCTAACATGCTGAAAGCCTCCGCATGGTTGAACAACCTCTACCATACCAAGACAAACGATGGACCCATTGGAGGAGTCGACCTTTCTACACCTCTCACATACGCCGATCGATTCCGTATCAGGCGCCCAGGTATCTCGTGGGCATTACATCCTCCCCATGTCGATGGTGAGGGAACGCTCAATTGTCTTTCTTGACCTCGTTAAAATGGTTTGAAGGGGGCACTATCGAACGGTGGGAAGACCCCACTTTTAGAGAGTGTTTCTCGGATATCTTGTGTGGTAATTGGCGCTCACACGACCCGTACGAGTTGAAAGGACGTCTTAATGCTTCGACCTCAAGGTATGACCGTCCGAGCCAGGTAAGTAATCCTAGATTCATACAAGATGAAACAGTCCTGATATCTGACATAGGCGAGTGTCTTCAGAACTTTCCAAGGTTGGCTAGCAATGAGGTGCGAAAATACCTTGAATGTGGATTCCTAAGTCTAATGTACTTGATTGAAATCCCTAGCGAGACGGCACCAACGCAAGGGACCCTCAGGGTGTACCCCGACGTGCTCCTGTCGAATTCATACCTTATTCTACGTCCATTCTTCCAGCCCAAAGTTCCTGCTGGTTCTCCCGATTTCCTGAACCTAGAAAACTGGGAATTTGGTATTCACCATCTATCATGATCTAATAGCAGTCTTTGACGTTCAGTATTTTGCTCAGATATTTCAAGTCCTGAATTCCCAGGCATCTATCCCAAGGACAGCGGTTATTATGGCCCTCAGCCGACGCCCGAAATGCATCCCCATCTCGAACTCGAGAGAACTATGACATCGGTACCTAAAGTCTATCCAGGGGACACCGTATTCTGGCATTGTGATGTCATCCATTCAGTAGAACACGAACACACAGGGACTGGAGATTCTGCAGGTGCATTGGCCCCATATCTCGGTGCACCGAGGCGAAGCTAACTCAATTATTTTAGTCATGTACATTCCTGCTGTTCCACTTACACCACTCAACCAGAAATACGTCGAGCGACAGAGGGAAACATTCTTGAAGGGCCAATGCCCTCCAGATTTCCCTAAAGGACCCGGCGAAGCCACCTTCACCGGAGTTGGGAAGGCAGATGATATTCTTTCGCCGGTTGGAAGGAGGGCAATGGGATTGCCCATCTCTGTTGCTTGAGATTTTCATGTCAGAATTTTAAAGCGTCAAACTGAGGATTGGAATGGATTAGTCCTTTACTTTAAATTCTATTTCAATCAATTGCTCTTCTGAACTGCTTCGACGGGAGTAGAAATAACGAAGTAGACTTATGTCATTGTCCAAAAATGCCATGGCACACTTGGAAGAACGATGGAGGTTTGTCGAGTATCCGTGGAAAGGGCGACGGTTACTGACGGCCCGGATAACGATCGATCCACGTGGGCAAACAAGTGCACGCGGTCAACCATTCAAAGACGTCAAATTGAAATTCTTCACTACCCCGGACAATGCGCCACTCTTTGATACGCCTCGCTCAATCAGTGACAACAAAGCCTTTAAACTTGCGAGAGGCAAGCGCCACCCTCCTTCCTCCTATTCCGTAAGTTTCGTGCTACGAGTTACATTTTTACTGGCTTCACATAAACAGTCTGTATCGTCGGCTCCTACGAGCCCATCGCTCGTTGCCTAGGGAGATGCGTAATCTAGGAGATGAATACGTTAAAGCTGGTAATCAATGGTATATTTCCTATCCGAGGTTGATTTGATTCGTGTTTTGCAGAATTTCGCCGGCACAAAGAAGTGACTAATCCAGCGTACATCATTGGGTTCTTGTCACAGTGGAAGGTGTATCTAGATCATCTTCCTTTGAATGGGAACGGGGAAAGTTTTACTGGGAAGAAACTAGATCCTACGGTGTTTGAGAAGGCAAGTGCTCCAATGTCGTGCCTGTCTTATCCAAAAACTCACGATGTCAATTAGATGTCTGCGGAACAGCTCGGACAGCTTTACGAACTTATGCATGCTACGAAGGATGTATGGAAACCTATACCAAAACAGGACTCATAACTGCTTTTTTTACCGTGTTTTCAAAAGCTCAAGCTCAGTATTGTAAAGTCGACTTGGGTGATTTTCCATCTTCTTGTCCAAAGCCATGCTGGCTCCCAGTGACTTCCCCATTTGCCCTCTGTCCCTTCTCATGCCGATGTCGTACGTCACATGGACATGTCTTACTTCTTTATAAGAGTACACCTTCACCTATCACCTCATCTCCTTTTCCGCCGTTTCCGTCATGGATGAAACATCTGCAGTGCGTTGCAGCAAACTTCCTTGTTCTGATAAATATGTTTCAGCCCTTAACAGACCATAGCCACCAATGTCTCTCCATACTCCGATCTTCCGCCGATTTGTAGCAAGTTTTTCGAGGCAAAAGCACGTAAAGGTTCGATCCTATAATCAGGTCATTCTACGGAATCCTCTTGAGCTTACTTCTTAGGTTTGACTTTCGATCAGATTGCGACAGCTCTTGGCAAGGATGAAATTTGGGTCGCAGCTGCGTTCTATGGCCAGGTGTGATTGGCGATTTGGACGTGAGACATGCGTTGACTGTTGAGCAGGCGAAGTTAACCTCCGACGAGTTGAGGAACCTTTCCCGGATTTTGGGTATACCGACTACAGCCTCTCTTGGTGCTCTTGGCAACCACTGGTGGCCCAACCGTGGTCTAGGACCCATGCCCCCTACTGATCCAGTCATCTATCGATTGTATGAGGTGTGTTAAATTTCTTGCTGCCTACAGTCTCTGACTTTGACTATCTGCAGGGTGTCCTCGTCTACGGTCATGCAATCAAGGTAAATTATCAAGGTGTTTTCATTCCACTTCTAACAAACTAAAATCGCTACAGGCCGTCATCCACGAGAAGGTATTTTCTTTTTTCGTTCTTACTATTCACAGCCAACCTTAATTTGCGTCCGTAGTTTGGAGATGGTATTATGTCGATGATCGATTGCACTGTTAATGTCGTGAAGAAACCCGACCCGAATGGTGACCGCGTGGTCCTCACTTTCGAGTGCGTTGACCTTCATCTCAGCTCAATCAATTCTCACAATATTGTAGTGGGAAGTTTTTACCATACAAAACGTGGTGAAAAGCACAGTGTAGCAAGTCTGAATGACATGAGTTGTTTTCCATGTTCAATGTAACGTGAAGAGTTCCCCTTTCAAATCCGGTTATTTTCTTTGTTTCCTTCCATTGAGACTTTGCGACGCGTGCTTCGCCTCGTGTTCCTTTCGCCATCGAATACAAACGCGGAAACAAAGGTACCCACAGAAACCGACCACGTGTATATCATCATCCACGAGCATCGTTCGCCGATAATCAACAAAGAACTCTACTCGAAAGAGCCAAAGAGGATAATGGTCTGGAAAGCTATCTTTCTCATTCGTCCAAATTCATTTATAGGCTTCGATTTTTGTCCGAGCGGTTATAGTTTCCACTAACTTGCTGTGCACTCTGTTGATCAGTTGTGTTTTTCTCGCCTCTGTTATTCCCTCTCACATTCTTTGATAATTACTTAACAACGCGGCCTAGCGCCAACATGAACTCCTATGTTATGGTGAGAGAACTTTCACACTGCTTATCGAGAACTTATAGATATCAACGTTCTGTTCAGAATAATGCTTTGGACGTGTACAACGATCCTTTAATGGCCATGCTCTCGTCTATGGACTCGACCTCCACATTCTTTGACCCATTCGGACCCACTCCCTTTCCTTGGGCGCTTAGTCCGAAGCTCCAGCCTATATACGACGAACCCATCCCAGCACAACCTCGAGCTTTCACGCAGGCACAGTTTGACTCGCTTAAATACGACCTTGCAAGCCCTATTCTATCTCCGTGCACTTCCTTTTTTGAGATCAAGGATGATACGACTAAGTATGAGCCATGTCATGATGAGTTCGTAGACACAAAGTTGGCTGTGATCAAAGAGCTCTTGGAGAGAGCGAAGACAGAGGCGTGTTCCCTCCTCTGCTTCAACGAAATTGCCGGCTAATCTACAATTATAGCATATCGAGCCTGTTATTGATGAGCCAGTAGTGGCCCCCTCTTCTGGATCTACCTTGTCTCCCACTACTCTGGAGTCCGTCTTTGAAGATGCATATATGTTGCCGGACACCTTCATCGATGATCTCTGGAAACAGATGAATAGAGGTTCTGAACACTCCCCTTCCTCTCCTTGCCCCTCGATCTCAACAACGACGAGCTCAGGTCCTATATCGATGCCAACGTCCACGTTTACTTTTTCCTGCCCCACACCGGAGCTGGACACCCCATCCTCCTTGACCTTTGGGCTAGCGAAGCGGACTTCAGTTCTATTGATGATAATCCCACGGATGGTGATTACCAACCGTCGGCGACTCGTAACGAGTACCGTGAGGCTCCACGAAACAAGAGTATCAAGAAACAAACAGTTCAGTATCAACAGGTCCCGACGCAAATAGACCTTTCCTCTACACCATGTCAAGATGAACGCGCAGTAGTTTGTCTAGACAGAGAAATATAACTCAGTTTCGTGCGCGTTAATACGGGACGAACTGAATTCCGTTACCTAGACAGACAAATATAACTAGGTAACTGGGAGTAAGTAATTTGGTATGAATTATGGTCAAAGTACACACCTCAGTTTCGTGCGCGCTAAGATGGGACGAACTGAAGTGTGCCAAGTAGAGTAAAAAACTATTTTATGGTGAACGCACGTGATACGGCCCCGTTACCTTCTGACACTCCCCACTCGTGGGGAGGCGGAGTCCCATAGCCTTCATGAATTTCCAGTGTTTATCGTGTGAGAGCGCCTTTGTAAAGATGTCCACTACCATGTCTTCAGTAGGGACATAGCGTACGATTGCTTCACCCTTCGCAACTAAAAATTGACTCAAGATTTGCAACTGGCACCCAGACTTCTTTGTAGTCAATCCCTTCTACCTGAGTGAAGCTGCAAGTGATAATTCATACTTTATAGCATTCAACATCTCTGTTTGCATCATGTTTCATGCAGAAAACCAATTTGAACGTGATTGGCCTTGCACCCTTGGGAATTTGGACTACTTTGAATACATCATTGTCAATGAGGTTTTGTAGTTCTTCTTGTAGGGCTGGCCTCCAGTACTTGCTGTCTGGGCCTCAGAGGGCTTCCTTGGCATTTTTAGGCAGTGGGTTGTTGGACAGGCCACTTTGGAAGATCCCTGTCAGAGGACACTCCCTTTCTCTCTCTATACTTACATTTGTTTCATTGCCTTTACTTACTTTAGTCTGGATTGGCTGGTGGCTGTGCCCCCCTTGACATGTCGCACAGCCACTGGGCATGTGACTTATGTTTATTTTCTTGGACTCTGGCAGGGAGATCCTTAGACTTGTTCTCTTTGGATTCCCCTCTGCCAGGTAATTACCTACTTACTGTCTCTGTTATACTTATCTTCTGATATACTTTGGATTCCCCTCTACCAGTTGTGTGATTAGCCACAACTTCCAGAGGTCGCCCTTACAATCCCTGCAAAGTACACTTCTTTATCATTTTCTGATTCCATAAGGTCTGTCAGGTCACTCAGTTCTGGATTGTTGGCTTGTGCCTGGATGTCTTTGAATGTGCAGTGAGTTTCCTCTGTTTGTGTATTGTCAATGGTTTGGAGTATCTTGGCATGTTTTTCAGCCCAATGGCTCTCTTTCCACTTCTTCTCAAGTTGTATGGCCCATCAATAATCAGCATCCTGCAGCATGGGCTTTTGAGTGCATGTTGAGTGGCTTTGGTCCATGGGATCTCCCACTGACTCTGGGATTTGCTGGCTTTGGTTGATGGTTCTCTTTTGTTTGCAAGAAATATCTGGTGCATTTTTCAGTGATGAGGGCAGCAATGAGCCTGGCAAGGATTTTGGTATGTGGTACTCACTTTCAGTTCCAGGAGTTTCTGGTTGGTATGCTCCCACTGACCTTGTGCTGGTGTTGTACACTGATTTGTTGTCGGAATTGTAACCCTCATTTTGGTTGGTAGACACTCTATTTGACACTGGTTGCAGCATATTCAGCTCCCACTTGCAGTTTAGCTTCTGTGTTTCTCTTTCAGGTTCAGCATGTTCTGGGATTAGGTTGGAGCCTTCATCAAAATGGGCATGGCAGCTGGTAAATTCCTGTCAGGGGACCCATCTTTCATCTCTCCTTCTCACCCTCTAATCCTCCTCTGGCCACCCCTGCTATAACTTTCCTTTATACATCTCCTCAAGCCCTACTAGCTAGTACTACTTTTAGGACTCTAGCTGCACTGGTGTTCTATCCATAATTCATTTACTGTTGGTCTTCCAGCACAGCTGCATTGGGACCCTTCTTTCATCTCTCATTCTCACCCTCTATTCCTTCTCTGGCCACTCTCACTATAATTTTCCTTTATGCATTTCCTCAAGCCCTATCTGCTGGTACAACTTCTAGAACTCTAGCTGTGCTGGTTCTTTGTCCATAATTCATTTACTGTCAGCCCCCCAGCACAGCCACTTCTGGATTTGGACAGTCTCCAGGTTTTCACTGTTTTAGGTTAGGGTTGAGGCTTTCTGTTATTCTGTACAGTAGCTCTCATGTTTCCAGAGCCTTGGAAGCACTGCCTTCAGCATAGGGAATCTCCAGAGTTGTTTCCTTTGGATTTTCCTCTGCCAGGTGTATAGCTATGCCTGTACAACCTTAAATAGTACTGAATATACTTTGGATTTCCCTCTGCCAGCTGTGTGACTTAGCCATAGCCTCCAGAGGTCGCCCTTACAGCCCACACAATCTCCTTGAATACAGCTGCTTGTCTGCCCTGCCACCACACATAGAGTCTCCAAAACCATCCCAGACAGTTGGACCTCAGGCCTGTAGTATATAAAAACTATAGGTAGCTCTCCTGTACCTTAGTCTTGATATTACCATAACTTTGATTGTGTTCCTTTTGTGCTTGCTCTTTTTGTCTCTCCTGTGCTTGCCTCTGGCCTAATCTCATTTGGCACACAATCTATCAACTGGCATGCACTTCACACTCAACACACTTACTCCAGTTTTGTCAAGGAATCCCCTCCTCAACTCAACCCTTGTATTAGGACCACCCCTCACCAGCCCCAGAATAAGTTCCCAACCCTGGAACTTGCTTGTTTTGTCATCTCATGCCCTGGACAACACCCTAGAGCACTCAACATCTCAGTATACATAGTTTGGCACTTGAGTCCATCTTGTAAGGGCATTGCTTCTTGGAAAAAGGCCCTGGGTCAGCAAAACTATGTCATATACCAGTAGGAGATGCTAAATCTATTCCATATTTGTTGTTTTTACTGCCCATGTGATGGAAAAGTCTGTGTAAACATGGTCTTCATTATGGGTCAAGGTTGTCACACTATTAGAAGCAAAGCAGCCATGCTATGTGCATGTTGATATGATGTTGCCACACCATTTGGAACATGACAAACACCAGAAGTCAAAATAAAGGCTGAAAACTGTAAGCCTCCTGGTAAAACAAGTTCCAGCAACAATATCTCCCTAAAATACACCAGAAGAAATACAGAACAGACTGGGACAAGGACTATACTAGGCTATACACTCAATAATGGTCCAACCACTGTAATGGGAGGGAAGCATGGGACTGGCAAAAGCACTGGAATGGCATCA
>JAGGAT010000655.1:0-20887 GCA_017657195.1 Termitomyces sp. T70a | reverse complement strand
GATGAACTCTTCAGGGGCATTGGGGATAATATTATCCCCCAAACTTTGCTGAATTGCAATATGTTTAGCCACTCTGGCAGCTAACCATTGTCTAGTAGAGGCTTTGGGAACCTCTACATGATCCCTCCAGAATGTGAGAACTCTCTGGTTGAGAATCTCATCCAGACCTGTTTTGCGATCTGTATCTGAGGTATCAGGTGCTTCCTCAGGGACCGTCTCTATGTAGGCTGAGAACGTCGTTCTCCTCCCTAAACCTGATGATGGGCCAGCTTGCGATGGAACTGGCTCCTCTACATAGGGTTCCCTATAGGCACCCTGCACACCTGTTGAGGTGTGTTGAGGTCGCACAGTTCCAACAACAGAGCTCTTTCTTGGCTTGGTCTGGCTCACTGCACAACGCACACTGGAAGAGACTGTTCCAGTCTCTCCACCTTGTACGGACTGTCGACCATCATCTGATGGTCAAATGGGCGTAGTGGAGAAGAGGCCTCCTGGCATTACTCCACCTCCCACACCCACAGCACGACATGACGTGGCATCACTTTCTAATCCCCGTGGAGCGCTCTGGGGCGCTCTGCTCGCCGAGTTCCCGGGATCATGCCCAGAAACTCCTCTCTCCGTGGACATCGATATGCTCACACACTACTATAACGGAGCAAAACCGTTTTTAGTGCAATCACTGATGGTAATGTAGAACTTCTTTTGAGGAAGTTTGGTTGCTTGCCGTAGCAAAGATAGTCAACGTAGGTTGACTTAAAAAAATGTAACACTGTTACTGAGCTTTCACGCACAAGACCATAAGTCAGAACCTATCAATTGATTCTGGCTATGGTTGTGTGAAAAGACTACTTGAGGTTACATAAGTAACCTCACGACTTATATAGTAATTACATAATAACTAAGTAAAATAATAACTATAAAGTAATAATACTTTATTCTAGTGCTGTAACGGGCACGATCCGTTACAGAGTAGCATTTACCTTTCTTATAGTATCATTATTGGACCTTTACTTACATTTTCATTAGCGGCAACTATGAGAGTCCTTGCTGACCCTTCACTAAGTCGCCACCTTCACTTACTATAAATACTTTACCATTTGTTAGTAGCAAAGGATTGAATTGCACCCAGCACTTTTTGCCCCACAGTTCAGATCTCTAAGTCTACTTGAAGTGCTAAGCAATTAGCAACCTCACTTTACTTCATCCATGCTATAGTTCTTAGCGTTTTCTTTGCTCTACATCCTAATAGTACTATACAGGTACACCCTCATTGCTAGCACCAACACTTGCTGCCTTGCACCTTTAATATATGTGCTTAGCACCGATGGCTAAGTATTAGGAGCTTTGTAAGCTTATCACATGCTATCTACCATTCCCCAAACTCTTACTGTCTGCCGCTATTGACAGCAACATCCTTCCCACTCAAAACCACACTTTAGAACTGAGTAATTGGGACCTGCCCAGGACTCCCTCTGCACTTTGCAAGCCCAATGCAAAACAAGGCTAAGTGCTACTTGCTAGAAAAGCAATTAGCTAAATTTTGGTCACATCACCGGTGAAGACCATGCCATCCTGACTTGCACCAAAGACTTACAAGCTATCAGATCTATCAACATCCTAGTCAACAGCAAAAAAGAAGTAGAGGCCATAGTCAATAGTGGCAGTCAGATCATTTTGATGTTAGCAGAGGTAGCTAATAAGCCAGGCTTGGTTTACGACCCCTCTATCATCCTTAACATGCAGTCTGCTAACGGCACTATTGATCAGTCTTTAGGTCTCACCAAGAACGTTTCATGCACCATTGGCAGCTTCACCTTTTACTTGCAGATTCATGTCATCTGCTCCCCCACCTACGACTTACTCCTGGGATGCCCCTTTGACATTGTTGCTAAGTCAGTATTAACAACTCTTAGCACCGATGAGACTACACTCACAATTTACAATCTGAATACTGGCCTCCACCACACTGTGCTGACCTTCCCACATGGATGCTACCGCTACAAGCATGGCAATGACTCCATATACACCAGAGATTGCCACAAGATCCACTCAAGTTTTCAGTAATCATTAGTGAAGTGAGTGACACTGACAACTACAGAGATGAAGCCTTAGTGCTCAACTATGACCACCAAAGTGGTCTTGTAAATATTATTTCTTCCACTCTACTTGATTCTGAAATTCTCTCTTCTACTTCCAACATCAGCACTAATGCCTGTGACCTACCATGGAGTGGGCAGCAAGGCTGGCTGTCACATGGATGGTTTTACCATTGCCTGTAAGTGTAGTACTTGGCTGCAAGGATGCAAAGTTGCTGATCAGGGGACTCATTCATAGGGGACTGCTGGGGTCTTGCTGCCTTGGGCTAGTGCTAAATAGTGCATTAAAAGCTTAAAAATGTGTTGAGCCAAACTGGGGGCTCATCAGCAGGGAACATTGGCATGTCCCTGCACCAGAGGGGCTGTTCTTAAAACCGGTGTTGAAGTGCAGTTGGCACTGTGGAAAGATGCTCAAGGAGTGTCTGGAGTGAATCGGAGATGGCTTCAGTGGTCTAGTGAAGGGTTGAGAGTTTGTCAGTGTGGAAGGTGAGTGAGGTCTGTGTAAGTTGCACCTGTGCTTCCAGTTGAAGCAAGCAACTCCAGGTGCCATCCTGCAAAGCCAAGGCCTCTGTGGAGGGGTCTGAAGGGGTGAGCAAGGACATGGAGCACTGGGGCTTAAGTCTGGTGGGGAGGCAGCAAATAGGGGCATGGAATATCTGAGCATGCTGTAGGGGGCCTCTGGACCAGAATTAGAAGACTTGTTCTGCTGTAAGAGTGACCTCCAGGAGTTGTGGCTAATCACACAACTGGCAGAGGAAAATCCAAGAATGTATTAGAACTCATTACAATACAACAGAATGTAGCTAATCACCTGGCAGAGGAAAATCCAAAGAGAACAAGTCTAAGGATTTCTCAGAGCCAGGAACCCAAATATAGTGCAGTCAGTCACCTGACCATGCTGAGCATGGCTGTGCTAGGGTTGACCTGACAGATGCTGACATAAGCAGCCATTGGAACCAAGGCTGACATAATCAGTCATTGATGCTCAGGCTAGCAGAATGAAGTAAGTAAGTAAAGGTAGTAATAGTAAATGAACTTGAGAAGAAAAGGAATGTAGAGGGGAGTCCCCTGATAGGAATTCTCAGAGTTGTTCTCTTTGAATCTTCCTCTGCCAGGTGTGTAGCTATATCTGTACAACCTTAGATAGTACTGAATATACTTTGAATCTTCCTCTCCCAATTGTGTGACTTAGCCATAGCCTCCAGAGGTTGCCCTTACAGTCCTAGGTGGGTGTAAGAGGGCTGTTTTCTAGCTGTGTGTGTGTCTCCACCTCTTTGCTGTTGGGAAAATGTATTGGAACTAGTGGAGGTGAGAAAAAGAGTAGGAGTTCCTCCAGAGCATGCAGATTTTCACAGCATTGGCATAGGTGTGGTCTGGAGTAGACAGTCTTGACATTTCACTGTTTTGTCTGTAGAGAGTGGTTGTCTCAATTTTAGAGTTTGCATTTGTGCTGTGCTTACTTTCTTCTTTTGTTTTGGAGTGAAAGAAAAAATTTTGGGAAATTTTGAGCACTCCTCTTAGGTTAATAGTGGAGTTGTCTTCTTTTTTGTACCCATCTATTCTGTTAGTAGTTCATTTCCTTACTTTGCTTACTATATAGTTGTGCTAATAGATCAAGAGTTTGTTATTCCTATACTATGGGGTCCCTCTGTGAATTTTGCATCATTTCTTTTTGCAGTTTTCATAATTCTCTGGTAGTAGAGGGTAGGGGGGGGGGAGGAAAGAGCTCTGTGCTCAGATACTAACTTGGGCACTACTCTGTGTGGTGCTCTTGTTATGAGTGCTGGTAGCAGCAGTGGCTGTGCATGTGCCTACTTGACCAGATGGTAGTTCAGGTACAAGTTGTCCCTAATCTTTAGGCTTTTGACTAAGGAGCTGTTGTACTTCATCAATTGCATATTTTCTGATAGTGTTACATAGTTTTGGTGTCACATTCATTGCTAATTAATGCTGCCATTTCATAAGGCCAGGCATAAGTACCAGCAGTCTTTCAAAACTGTATAAAGCAATAAATGAGCACTATTGTGCATGCCTTTGTCATATCTACAACAATCCTCAGGAAAGCAGAATCTTCATCTTTGTCTTTATAAGCACAACACCACAAGTTTGTAGGTGCATGACCCTGATAAGCCTTCATTTGGGCTAGGTGCACTAACTATATGGTATGACACTTAGGCAGGTCACAAATGGAGGTCACAGAAAGAGAAATCACTCTGGCATGCATGATGAAACCATTCTAGGCAGCATCCAATGGCCATGCACAGCAGTGAACTTCTCTGATCAATAATAGTGCCAGTGATGGATGAATTGACAGGTGACAGTGATAAGCCTCCATTTGGGCTAGGCACACCAACCTTATAGTATGACACTCAGGTGGGTCACAGATGAGGTCATGAGAGAAGAAAAGTCACTCTGGCATGTGTGATTAAACTATTCTAGGTAGTATTTGATGGCCATGCATGGCAATGAACTTCTCTTATCAATGATAGTGCTGATGATTGACAAGTAATGGATGGCATCAAAATGATAAGAACTGATGTTCTTTAGCAAATGGCAGCACTTAGCAGCATAGAATGATGAAGATTTTCTGTGACAGATAGCTTGCATCTCACCTTGGTACTTAACATTGCTTAGTAACATTTGCCAACATGGTATAGACAGCTTGATTGTGAACTTTACATTAAATAATTTAATTTGTGGTGTTCACTTACATTCTTTCTAGTTCACCACTCTTTAGCACTGCTTAGCACAATAGCAATGGCAAACTCTTTCTAGTATAAATACTGACTTTTTCTGTCTGTCAGTAGCACCATCAAATTAAGCCCCCTTTGATCACTCTACACTTCAGATTTCTTTTGGCACATCTTAAAAACTATAAGTT
This sequence comes from Termitomyces sp. T70a, assembly GCA_017657195.1. Lineage (NCBI taxonomy): Eukaryota > Fungi > Basidiomycota > Agaricomycetes > Agaricales > Lyophyllaceae > Termitomyces > Termitomyces sp. T70a. The sequence goes on along the minus strand of JAGGAT010000655.1, from coordinate 15,910 downwards.
GCCAACATTTATTCTGCTGTGTTCTTGCTGCATTTTACTTAGCTCCATGCTCTTGCTGCTCCCATTGCCAACTCTTCTGACTCCTGTGTTATGTCACCATCATTGGTGCCCTCAGTACTATATGCACCTTTGCAACTTGAAACTGCTAAGCAATGTCTTTCACAAATTTACTACAAAAATACTAAATTATTCCTTCTTGCTGCTGACTGTCTGTATTGGCACACCTCTCCATTACTGCACCTTTTTGCCACAACATAAACACTTCTTAGTGCGTTCTCTGGAACCCAGACTCCTCATAACTTAACATGCTCAATGCATATTTAAGTTTAGTATCTGTAATTATGACAGTACTGATCTACTTTTGGGCATCATCAACTCTCACCATAACTATATGTTAATGAGCCCCTAGTCTGGCTCAGCACATTTTAAGCTATTTACACACCATCTAGCATTAGGCAGTGGTGGCAAAACTTCAGCATTCACTTTACTAACACTCTCTCATGCACTATTATTCTTGCTGTACTGCCTAGCACAACACTCTCAAGTTACATGATAACCTATATGTACCAGCTAGCCTTGCTGCCTGCTCTCTAATAAGCTGTGGACACCTTAGTCTTGCTGGCTCCTCTTCCTATGGCATGCACTTCCACTTGGCCTCCAAATACAACATGTACCAGTCATGTCACAGATTATGCTCCTCATCCACACATGCCACTCACCTGTCAACTTTGATTGGCACTCCATTCCATTCCACTAGACATCATGTGACCATCCTTGCATCCTGATCCTGCACTCCACCAACATGTGTCCCCACCACCAACAGATCTTGTTTGGCAATACTTTTCTTTTCTATTTTAATAATAATTCCTTCCCTTTCTATTCTAATGATGACACCTAACCAATGACTGGCATTCTCTGCTGCTGCCCCTGATGTGCCACATTACAATTGGGTGCTCATTTCTATCACAACCTGTCATGAGACTGACACTTTGCACAATCCCTAGTAGCAATCTTAGCTGGCCACCTCCAGAATTGCATTTACTTTATTCATAGTATTATTAACAAACCTTTACTTACATATCTCATTAGCAGCAACTATTAGAGTCATTGCTGACCCTTCACAAGGTTACCACCTTTGATTACTATAAGTACTTCACCTTTTGTCAATGATACAATGTTGCCACAACACTCAGGAACATCCAAACCTCACTTTGTTCAGTTAAGGCTCCAAGTATGTATCAGTAACTCAGTGCTTGATGCTTCTTAATCTATAACCACCATCATCCCTCCCAGGATCCTGATAGTTCCTGTTTTGTAGACAGTGTAATCTGATCTCTTTGTGCATCAAGCACCTCTCTGAGGCTACTAGTGCTCACCTCTGCTCTGCTTCTTCACTCATCTCTAGCTCAGCAATGTACTCATCCTTGAGAATATTGTCTAGGCCCCCCCAAAGCAATTCTACTACCAGTGGGACCCTGAATAGCCCCCACCCCCTTCCAACTCATTCCAACCTCAAGTTCTTCTTGGCACTGGACCTTGGGCCGATCAAATCACTTGGCGACATGAGGAAATGGCTTGAATTAAAAGGCTGGATCCTAGCTAGCAGCCCATATGACTGGACACATCTAGTCATAATCCTTGCCACTGCTGCACTAACCTCCAAGCCCTTGAAACTAAAGAGTGCGACAATTGCCATAGCCTTTATCCTGGAGGCTGACATCATTGATCACATTTCAAACAAACTTGCAAATCCTGTAGCTGCCAAGGCCATCAACAAGATTAGTGGACTGGTAGAGAAACTCAGCTCCATGGCTGAGTTTCTCATGGCCAATGATGCCCAATGTGCAGAGTTGACCCTTGCGCTGAAGGTGACCTCAGAAACGCTGGCAGGGGTTTTTTTCTTGCTGGATGCCATAGCATCCAAAATTGCAAGTCCCTCCCAAACAGCCCCAAGCAGCCTGTCATGGGCCTCCATTGCAAAGGCAGCCCTCCTGAACCTTATCCTGTTCCAGCCCTCCCAGCATCAACTCAACAGCCAGCTATCTACGCATGAAATAGTCAATGTTCAGCAATGACAACTCCATGACACCCATACTGTGCTAATCTAATTTGACCCCTGAGACCACAATACCTCTAGGGACTTTTCCACCATGGGCTCTTCAATGCTCCACAATAGCCTCAACAAATTCCTTGACCACTTTGACATCAAGGCCACCACTCTGTGCTAGGAAGATGGTGAAGTCAACCTTGTCACGCCAAATACCCATGTCATTGGTCTCAAAAACATTGGAGGCAGTGCGTTTCTCACCAAGCTTGATACAGCTGACTCTGCTCATAGGTTTCATGACTATGCTGTGACTGAATGGACCCAATTCAAAGACCTCTTTGGCAAAAACATTCAGATTATCAAGAAATTCTTTGGACTCATTGCTCACTTCATCCCATGCACTGGCTCCTTCAACCCTGACAACATCATCTGTCTCCACACTATTGAACTTGAGAATGGCCTCCCATCCAACTCTATCACCTTGGCCCTCTGGCTTAAACAACCCAATCTATGATCTCCAAATCAAGCAGTTGCTTCCCTTAAAATTACCTGCAATAACACAAACATGGCCAATGACCTTATCCAGAAGCAGATCTTCATTGGTGGCAGGCAGGTAATGATCTGCAAAGATATCTATGAACCAACTCAATGCAATAACTGTCAACATTATGGCCACATTGCCTGGGACTACAAGGAGGAAGGCATTTGTGTGAATTGCACAAGTAGTGGCCATTCAGCTGCCTCTTGCACAGCAGTTAAATGTAGGTGCATCTCATGTGGTACTGACTCAACTCATGCTGGCTTAGACTGTGACTGCTCTGCCTTCAAGAAACAATGCAACAACCTCAACAGATGCTTTCCAGAAAACCAAATGCCATACTTCTCCACTGACAATCCATCCTCCTAGATCACCACCCCCGCTACCAGACTTTTCCAGTATCTGTGATGCCCCCACCCCTTCGTCCAATCCTGGTCAGATCATCCCAGCCCATGACACAGACATTGGCTCCAACTACCTCCCAGCCCTGCAACTCCCAGCAATCAATGCCATCCAACTTGAGGACTCCTAGCCAGGTAGGCAACCTAGGAAACTTTGGCTTCACCTCCCAGCCTGGGAACCAGCAGTAACTAATGAACAGTCACTCTCCAAAGGCTCCTGGACAACTCCGCATCTAGCAACAAAATCTCTGCAAATTGAATACCGCATGGTCTGAACTCCTAGCTTTAGCAAACCCTGATGACTGGGACATAATAGCCCTCTAAGAACCCTTCCTTGACCATCTAGGCAACACCAAGGCCAACAGGTATTGGAGAGTCATGTACCCTCTTGACTACAGGTGCAACGGCACCACTTGAACTTGACCTGTGCTCTTCATCAACACCAACATCTCAATGGATGCCTATACACAGCTTACCATCTCTTCTACTGACATCTTCACAGTCCAATTTGCTGGCAAATTTGGCTTCCTCTCAATCATCAACGTGTACAACAACTATACTCACAATGAGGTAATCTCTTCCTTATCTTCCTTTCTTTTCTCTTCTCTTTGCATCATGTGCCCCTCCCACTCTGATCATATGATCTGGCTAGGCAATTTTAATTGCCACCACTCCTTCTGAGAACCACTTGAGAACCATCACCTCAACTCCTCAAGGGAGTTCATTTAGCCCTTGCTTGACCTTCTGTCTGATTATGACATGGAACTTGCACTCTCACTAGGCATCCCTATGCTACAGACTGTGGGCAATTGCTGAACCCACCCAGACAATGTCTGGCAGTCCCACTCTGAAGTTGACCCAGTTATTTCTTGCAACATTGATGCTTCTCTACCCTTCATGAGCTGACCATCTCCTCATTTCTTCTGAACTTGAGCTACCAGTCCCACATGTCTCCTCCCCCTCCTTCTATGACTTCTGTTCAGTGGACTAGGATGATTTTTCCCTTGCTCTGAAAAAGTGCCTACAAGCATGCTCCCCAGCAGTGTACATCACTTCAAAGCCAGAGTTTGACAGCAAGGTTTCCGACCTCATTGCAACTATCCAGAAAGTCATTAACACCAATGACCTTGTTCCTCTGGGTACTCCATGCCCACACACCAAGCGGTGGTGAAATGACAATCTCAAACGGCTCAAGATTTAGAAATAACATGCCTGTAACCAAGCATATAAATACCATGACATCCTTGACCATCCCTCCAAAGTGGAAGCAGCCTGACTCTCTTGAGAGAGGGATGCCGCCATTCAGAGTGCCAAGAAGGACCACTGAAGGGACTGGCTAGAGACAATTGATGCCCAACAGATCTACCTTGCCAACAAGTATGTCATCAAGAAACCCTCCAACTATGTGTGCAACAGGATCCCAGAGCTCAAGGTTGATGTTGATGGTGTCTCAAGAACATTGACCACCAATATGGACAAGGTGAAGGCCCTAGCTAAGTCCTTCTTCTCCCCTCCCCCCCCCCCTCTCCCTCTGTTCCTCATATGGCATATCTCATGCAACTGCCTGATACTCCTTATTTCTCCAGAGAGTGCATTGCTACTGCTATAGCAGGCCTCCCCCCCTTCAGAGCCCTGGTATCAGACAGCATTCCAAATGTTGTACTGAAGCAATGTGCTGATGTACTCACTGACCACCTCTATTTCATTTTTCAGGCAGTATTTGACTTGGATGTCTACCACTCCAGCTGGCTGGAGTCAACAACCCTTGTTTTCTGCAAACTTGGCAAGCTGGCATACAATGTTGCCAAGGCCTACAGACCTATCAGCCTTCTGAACACAATAGGAAAGCTTTTGTCTACCCTTGTCACAGCTGACCTCTCTCACATAGCTGAAGCCAATGGGATGTTCCCTGCCAGTCAGTTCAGAGGCAAACCAGGTTGCAACACCTCTGATGCCATGCACCATGTGGTCTTGAGGATTAAAGATGTGTGGCAATCAGGTAAGGTTACTGCTGCTCTATTTCTCAATGTTCAGAGTGCTTTTTCCAGCACTGCCAAACACTGGCTCATCCACAATATAAAGAAAAAGGGAGTCTCCTCAGCCTTTATCTGGCTGACAGAGAGGATGCTCTCAGGCTGGCAAATCTGCCTGAAGTTTGATGACTTCTGCTCTGACTGGATGAATGTAGATAATGACACTACCCAGAGCTGCTTGCTCTCAATGTTATTCTACACATTTTACAATGCCCCTCTGCTATGTGTCGCTGACTTCAGCAACAAATCCAAACTCTCCTCCAGATTTGTCAACAATGTTATGTTCCTTGTGATTGCAAGGTTTCTGAAGGAGGCCTATGCTATTCTCAAAGATACCATGGAACGTGCTGAAGGCACTTTTTCCTGGTCCCTCTCTCATCACTCTGCATTCAAGTTATCAAAACTAGCTTTAATGAACTTTCTCCAGTCACCTTGTGACCCCATCCCTACTAACCTCACTCTACACCATACCAACCTTGACTTGTCATCCAACACTCAAATCATCAACACAGTCAAAGCCTACAAGTACCTCAGTGTAATATTTGATCTGAAGCTCTGATGGTCTACACACACACAGAAAGTCACCATGAGTGCAGCCTGGTGGATCTACCAAATTGCCTGCCTCTCATGGATCTCTAGCGACATGCCCCCCTGACATGTGTGTCAACTCTACACAGTTATAGTCCCTGCCTTCACCTATGCAGCTGACATCTAGTACACTGGAATTTTGGATCCCATGCCAGGTAGCAGGAGGTCGAGCTCAGTAGCAATCACCAAGAAGTTGTCATCCACCCAACACTGTGCCGCCAAGATTATCATGAGTGCCCTGAGCACCATGGCAAGTAACATCTTTGAAGCCCATGCAAACCTCCTCCTTATTGATTTCCTGTTTCAAAAAGCCCTCATCAGGGCTGTGGTGCATCTCACCTCTCTCCCCCTCTTTCTCCCCCTCCACAGTCCCATACACTCTGCCACAAGGCAATGCGTGCATTGTTACCGCTCACCTCTCCACAGCCTTTTTGCCTTCACAGACATTAACTCCACAACAATCAAAACCGTCTCCCCAACCTGCCATCTCCCTAGCTACAAGCTCTCCTTCACAATGCACATCAGCTCAGACAAGAAATCTGTGCTTGAGCAGATTTGCCATGCCCATGCCCATGCTTGGACCATGGTCTACTGCAATGAATCAGGCTTTGAGGGGGGATTTGGTGCCTCAGCAGTGCTCTTCATTGACAACTTGAAAACTACTGCCTTGCGGTACTACCTTGGTTTAGCTGCTGAGCATACCATCTATGAAGCTGAAGTCATTGGTTTCACCCTTGGCCTGCACCTCCTGACCTCCCTCATGCACCAGCTTAGAGAAACCATCATGGGGAGTGACAGGCAAGCCACCATCTGAGCCCTGCACAACCAATGCTCATACCCAGCCCACTACCTCCTTGACTGAGTCCACACCACCACTGAGTCCCTCCACAAGAAGCAAGACTGCCTCCAGTGCCTGCCATGACAGTGTATTACCTTGGACCCAGCAAATGAATGGCACCCCCAGATCTGCAAAATCATTAGGCTCCAGGTCTATTGGTCTCCAGGTCACATGGACTTTGGACCCAACAAACATGTGGATGAACTTGCAAAAGATGCTGCCCAAGGTCACTCAAGCCCCACAGAAGTGCTTCTGGCCTACCTCAGGAGAAACCCCCTCCACCAGTGTCTCCACTACATGCCAGGCCAATCTCATTGCTACCCAGGTCATTTGGAAGAGATGCTGGAAGAAGTCCCCCCAATACTAAGCCACCTGCAAGCTGGACAAGACCCTGCCCTCCAGGAACTACCTCAAGCTCATTGACTCCCTCAACTGCCACCACTCTGCCACCCTCATTCAACTATGCATGGGTCATCTCCCTCTTAACCAACATCTGTTTTGCATCCAGTGCGCTGAATTCCCAACATGCCCCCATTGCCTCGGCCTTACTGTGGAGATCATCAACCATTTCTTGTTCAAATGCCCACACTACCAATTCAAACACCACATTTACCTCCTCCAATGTAACCATCAGGGTTACTCATAGCTTAACCATTGCACTTAAGGTGCATAATTATAGTATAAGTATACCCAAATGTGCACTGTTGATGTGCATTTGTAGATTATGTAAGGCTAACATCTTGTATTCACAATGTATCTAGTCTAATCCAATATTTTGGTCTGATTCAGCTACTGCGTGATATATGCAAGATTGTTCTATCTGTAGCCAATGGCTACATTTTTTTGAATCTTCTGCTATCAGCTATAAACTCTGGGCTCTTGTTACTACTTCAGGCAACTCATCATTGCAATCAAACTTCTTGAATTCTCCTGGTGCCATGTCAAGAAAACAAATACATTTCATGACTAGTACAAGCAATCCCATGCATCAGGCAGATGATGCAAGTGTCTCACCTGCACCATGAGCTGGAGAGATGCCAGAAGCATCAGTTTACAAACCTCCACCTAAGCAGGATGACTCAGACCCTTGCAATGTCAGTGCAAGCTTTGGAATGCCTGTAGGATTATCTATATCATAGATGAAATTGATCTTGAATTCTGGCGCTTGGCCAGAAGAGAGAACATTTGCCTCAGGAGCGCTGCCATTGCTCATCTATCTGGAACTACCTGATCATAGTGGACATTGGCGAAAGAGTTTGGACAGTCTTCCTCAAGTTGAGAAAATGGCACAGGGCAGCGTGTATGTGCACAGTATGCTCTTTAGGCCACCCCAGGCAACACCTCCGCATATAGAGGTGGTAGGCAAGGACATGTCATTGATGCATATAATGCAATACCAAACAATTAATCCTGATTGGACAGGAAAGGATGACAATGCTACTAGTGAAGTAGAACAGGCGCCATCCATGCCTCCTGCTGGAAGTAATCTGGATAAAAGTGGCCAGAGGCCACCAATGAGGCACAAGAGCCTGCCAGAGGTGCTGGTTGAGGAACCAGACTGTCAGGTTCCGCTGACTACGGGGGCTTCCAACTGTAAGCGGGTCCTTACTAGGCGGACTCGACGTCTGAGGGAGTAGTCCCGGACAGAGAGCAGGAGTTCTGGAGGAAGTCCGGATGATTGGGAGGTGCTCCGGGGTTGCGCGGAGTACCGGGGATTTGAGCGGAAGGGTGGTCAGGGTTCCAGGCGCAGTCTGGGACCGAGGGAGGTGGTGCGGGAGGTGTGCGGAGGCAAGAGAAGAAAAACTGGGAGACTGAGATGAAGTCCGGGAGACTGAGGCGAAGAAAGAGAGACTGAGGTGAAGAAAGGGAGACTGAGGCGAAGAAAGGGAGACTGAGGCGAAGAAAGGGAAAAAGACTTAGAGAGAACTGGGAAACTTGGAGAGAAAAGAGATATAGATTGGCAGACAAATTAGACAGACAAGCTCGTACGAAACGGAGGTACGAAAAAGTAACGGCAAAGGTAATATCAAGACTACTGTAATGGGTTGCTACCTACAAGTTTAAATAGGGAGGTCCGGGACCGGTTTGGGGAGGTTCAGTCCCGGGGTTGTCGATTGGGGCCAGTGCTTGGGGCTGAGTATCCGAGGTGTTGAATGGCGCCGGGGGTGATTGTGCGGAATGTTCGGAGGTGATCGTGCGGGAAGCCAGGTGATTGGTGGGGGGTCGGGGTTGGTTGGTCAGGTAGTGGCGTGTCAGGGGGGTCAGTGGGTGCCGGGGGGGTTGATGGGTGGTGTGCCGGGGTGCCAAGGTTGATGGGGGTGTGTGCAGGCGCCGGAGTTGATGGGGGGTATGTTCGGTGAGGGTCCTGGTGTTCCGGTGCGCTTAGGGAGGTTGTGTGGGGTCCGGGACTTAGTATTGGTGTGGGTGTTGATGCGGGTCGTGACACAGACCAAGAGTCCTCTGATGAGGAGAAAGATGGACGGTTGATGTTGACCTTGTCAGTCCAGCTTTGGCTAGTATTGGACTATTTTCCAATGGTCTCTAAAGAATCGACGCAGAAGTGTCTACAGCTTTATGTAGTGAAGCATTTGCAACTACCAGCTGATAGAGGCCAGAATGTACCTAGGGCTGATTTGACTGAATATATTGAACTTTTCACTCATATTTTTGAGCTTGAGCTCAATGAGTATATAAAGCGCAAGTCAGCTCAAGGAACAGCAACATCAACAGCCACACCAGCTGAATCAGTGGATTATGATGCTATACAGCGTCAACAAGTACCAGGCATTACAGAAGCAATGGATATGTTGAATGCTCTACAACAAGCAAACAAGTCCCAACAGGACTTTGAAAGGCAACAAAATGCTGCACATCAACAAGCTACTGCTAGCAGAGTGCCATTCTAGGCACTGTCTGAAGTCAAAACAGCTACGTCCAAGGTTGTGGACAAAGAGGAGGTAGAAGAACCTCAGCAACCCAGGATACTGTGGCATCGTATCACAATTAAGGAGGAGGTACATGAAAAATGTGTACCAGATGAGATAGCCACTTCATGGCCAGCTGCGAGGGGTATTCCACTGGTGGATAATTGGAATGATTGCATTAATTATCAATGCATGCACAACTATAACATGCGGACCCATGGAGAGTCATTGATAGATGACCAGGGTGTAGTATTTGAAGGGCATGGAGGAGTTATGCCAGTTGATGATATGAGGCAACAGTTTGTCACAAGAACTGAGAAAGACAATCATCCAAACAACCATGGTCAGGATCATGACAATAATGACCAGGATGATAGAGGTCATAATCAGTATGACAGAGATCATGGAGAGGATGGTAGACTGCCTGGTCATCAGCCAGAGGGACTAATGCTGAGGAAGCCAATAGTTCTGTGTTTTGAACACAAGACAGAGGAGTCCCCATGCCCCATAGCTAGGGCATGGTTGCTGCCCTCACTTCATGATTTGCATGCAAGCATGCCTAGAATGAATGAAGTGGTCAAATTGCATATGGACCATATGCATGACCACCTTAATCGTCTAGTAGATGACTCATTAGGAGTCAGGTTCAAGTTTCCTGATGGGGTCAAGCCTTGTTGAGCTGAGGAAAAGCATATCAGAGCATATGCTGGAGGACACAAGTTCTCCCAGTTGGGAGACTGGGCCATGGACATGTGCTATCATCTAGCAGCGTGCTGCTATGGTGGTGACAACATAGACCATGAGGTCATTGATGGAGAAGCACAAAACTGGTTCTGCCACTATGTTTTGCATACAAACAGGGATAAGCATGACTGGACCTTCAAGGAGGTCCTCATAGGATTGTATAACCACTCTGTGAATGCGGCAACTATGCAAGAGGCTTGTGAAGCCTTCTGAATGGCAGTATATGATGCCCAAATAGGTGTCCAGACCTTTTATGATGACCTGGTAGGTCATGCACAAAACATGGCCATATACCCAGATGAGTTTACCATCTGGGAGACCTTCCTAGATGGAATTCCAGCTGAGATGCATTGCACGCTGATACGTGACAATAATTTATCACCTGAGGTCAATACAGTGACCAAATTCTTGGTGTATGCAATATGCTATGAGCAGTTAGCTCATATGGCAACTCATTATGACCAGCACAGTTCTTGCTATGTGCAAGGACATTGTAAACCTGTAAAGGTTGGAACATTCCTGGCAAAACACTCTGATATAGAACAAAACCGCAACCCATGATTTGTAGTCTGGTGTAGGTTACCCACAAGCCAAAGGCCTGGACCAGGACTGACTAGTAATGTACCAGTGGCTAGGGAGAGTTGGTATACACCCAGTGTGGGCCAACCTGGACCAAAGAGAGTGTGGGATGTTCCACCCAGGGTAAGCCTGCCTAAGATCATCTTTGGCGGTGGAGACACAGAATACAAGCCAAGTGGTGGCTTGTCATGATGCTACAATTGTGGCCAGACTGGCCATTATGCCATGGATTGCAAAGCACTGTGAGTGCAGGTGCAAGCAGCACATACAGCAGCAGCAGGTAGCAATGCAGAAAGCATTGCTGAAGAAGACCAAGAGGAACTAACTCATCAACAATGAGGAAGTTCCACCAGAGATAGAGGAACCAGAGGGGGAGGATGACACTAAAAGCATCCAGATTGATGGAAACAAATACGTTGCAGTGGATGTATATGATAATGAGTATTATGCTCATGATGACAAAGAGAAACATTTGTTTGCTCTAACTGAGCATCAAGGAGATAAACACATTTGTATGTGACACATGACCCTTCAGAAAGCAGCTGACAAGCTGCAATGGCCCTAGTATACTCCTCAGAAGAAGGAGTGTCTAGTGACCTATGTGGAGGTCAATGGGCACCCAGCTTGGACACTGTGGAACTCTGGAAGTACAACTACGGGCATTACACCCCAGTTTGTGCATGTGAATGCTATGATGCTCCAGCTGGAAACTGTGGGGAGTCACGCTGTGGTGCAGTTTGGTGTGGAGGTCAGTATAAAAATGTTGGGACAGCTGACAAAGGAATATGTGGATATAGCAAATTTTGATTGCTATGACATGATCATCAGTATGCTATTTATGCATAAGAATAGAGTGACACTTGACTTTGTGAATAACAAAGTCATTGTCAACAGAAAACTGCTGAGAGCTGAAAGGATTGTCCTGGCAGACACAGATGGTCGTCTATGACGCTATTGAGCCACAGAGAAGTGTCGCAAGAGTTGCAACTGACTCAAAGGTTGCAGGAACACAATGGTAGATGATGGTGAGGAGAAGTTGGCTCCAATGGTCAGCCTGCTGGCAAACTTGCCAGCAATACTTATATCTGAAGAAGAGTTCCAAGAAACTCTGGAGAGGGGGTATGGGCTGGACTAGCCAAGTTCCATTGGTAGAAAGGCAGTGAAGCAGCTTGACAAGGCTTGTCTGCCTAAGAAAACTCATGTAGAATGAGTAGGCATGGATTTGCTGGAGTGTCAACCGACAAGCTCCAGGGTGAAAATAGAAGACCTTGTATCAGATGGTCAACAAACATTAGAGCACCGTGAGTGCAGCAGGAACAACAGACCATGTACAATCCTTTTGGGATTGGCTAGTACCACCACCCAACATGCAGTGGGCATATGATCTTTGCATGCCCCTAGAGTAGAATGAGATGGTAGCCTCAATGGTGGTGCAGAACTGGGTTGAGTCATATTAACCCACTGGAGAGGTGTATTGTCAACCCACAGCTGATGAAATATCAGAACCATGGCAAATATGGTGCAATGAATGCTTGCTAAAAGCAAAAAGTGTGCAGTGGTCGATGGAGTCAATGGTATCAAAGCCTCCAGTGAGGTTGAGAATGGAAGACACTGGAGAAGTGCAGTTGCATGTGCTGAGGGAACAATTCAAACTTACGGTTTAACTGCACCAAAAGCGCATGGACAAGGGAAAGGTGAGGACTCAAAGTCTGTCAGATGATGACATCCTGCAATTGTGCCAGGCATGGCAGCATGAATTTGCGGATATTGTCAATGGAACAAAGGAGGAACTTCTCCCTTGGAGGGAAGTGAACTATGAGATTAATCTCATAGATGAGACCAAGCAGTACAAGGATCACTTGCCTTGCTGTCCACAAGCATTGCAGGAGCAACTTCATGAAAAAACAAATTGTTACATCAATGCTAAGTGGTGGGAACCATGAACTGCAATGCAAGCTGCACCTTTGTTGTGCATTCCCAAGAAAGATGGGACACTTCTAACTGTGCTAGACATGCAGCAGCATAATAATAATACAATTAAGGATGTGACCCCACTTTCAGACCAGGAAGTTATTTGCAAAGATGTTGCAAAAGCTAGATACAGGTCAAAGATTGACCTGACTGATGCTTATGAACAAGTATGCATTTGCATACAAAACATCCCTGATGGGAACCTTTGTTAGTAATATTATGCAGATTGGCGACTGCAACGTGCCCGCTACATTTCAGAGGCTGATGACCTTGATCTTCTGAGACGTTATTGGAAAGTTTATGCATATCTACCTAGACAACATTTTTATATTTTTGGACTCCATTGAGGAGCATGAGCAGCACTTATGTGTCATGTTCAAATGACTGCAACAAGCAAGCTTGTATCTTAAATGGAAAAAGTGCAAATTGTATGCATCAACTATTGATTGCTTAGGGCATGTCATAGATGCACAGGGTATTCACCCAGATCCAGATAAACTTGATCATATTTGAAAATGGCAAACACCATGTAACTACAATGACATCCAATGCTTCATTGGGCTGGTGATCTATATTGATAACTTCTTACCAGATGTAATGGCATACACTGGGCCTCTCATGGCTATAACCCAGAATGAATCTCCATTTTATTGGTGACCGCTGCATCAGCAGTGCTTCAAGATGATCAAGCAGATTTGTGCAAAGATGCCAATCATATGCCCAATCAATTCTTGAATTGATGAGCTGATATGGCTCATATGTGATGCATCTAAAACAGGCATAGGGGCCATGTTTGGCCAGGGTAAAACATGGCAAACCTGCAGACCTGCAGGGTTTATGTCGCGCAAGTTCACAACTGTGCAACAAAACTATGTGATACATGAGTTAGAAACACTTGCTATCCTAGAGGCCCTCCTGAAATGGGAGGATAAACTGATAAGATATAAAATCCATATTATTATGGATCATAAAGCATTAGAGTTCTTTAAAACTCAAGTGCACTTGTTCCTGCAACAGTGTCAATGGATTGACTATATGTTGCAATACCAGTTTGACATAACATATGTCAAAGGAGAGCTTAATAGAGTTGCAAACTGTCTTTTGCAGTATTTCAAAAGTGATACTCAAGAGAATGCTCATGACATCCATGACTTTGTCCAAGCAGACAAACGTATTGACCCAGAGAGCAAAGATTTGCCCATGCACAGGTTCCAGGAGATAGTGGAACAGCATGTTGAGATTCAAGCCATGCAGGCTTGTGAGTTACACTGCAGTAAGCAGCTCAAGGAGCACATAAAAGTACGTGACCTTGAGGCTCAAGGTTTTGCTGAGGCACAATTAGCTGATGATTGGCCAGGATGGGACTTGTTGTTCCATGACAACAATATAACAGTGGGACAGGCATTAGCAAGCCCAGAGTCAGCAGGTGTATGCGCTGACTCAGGAGATGTGCAACTGCAAGCCTGTATCTGACAAGGATACATGAAAGATACTTTCTTTGTTGAAATACTCAACAAACCCACAGAGCATCCACAATTTGTTGTTGAGCAGCAGCTTATCTATTTGATAAGTCCTGCAGGGACAAAGGTGTTATGCGTACTGCAGGATAGATTGTTGATAACAATAGTCCTGGATCAAGCCCATAGTATTGTTGGGCATTTTGGATATCAAAAAACGCTCGAGTATGTGTGTTAATCATATTGGTGGCTACAGATGGCCAAGGAGATAAATCAATTCTGTTTGACATGCAAAGTATGTCATCTTCAAAAACATCAAACCAAAAGCTAGCTGGGAAGCTGCATTTGCTCCCTGTCCCTGTTAAACCATGGGACTCAATTGGTATGGATTTTGTGGGCCTTTTCCAGAGTTGCATGGCTTCAACTACTTGTAGGTAGTTATCTGCCAAATGACCAGCATGGTCCATCTTATACCGATAAACACAACAACCAAGGCATCGGAGTTATTGTGGATATATCTCAAAGAGATAGTATGCCTTCATGGCCTACCCTGCTCAATAGTGAGCGACCATGATTCTAAATTTACTTCCAAATGGTGGAAGGAGCTTCACAAGTTACTTGGAGCAAAATTGCTCATGTCAATGGCATTTCATCCACAGATGGATGGTCAGACTGAATGCATGAATCACAACGTTGTGCAGATATTTTGAGCTTTTGTTTGTCCTGATCAGAAGGACTGGGTTGATTGTATGTCAATGGTAGAATTTGCGATCAATGTGAGTATATCAGAGACTATGGGATATGCTCCCTTTGAGCTCAATAATAGCTATATGCTATTCATGATTAAGAAACTTCATACAGACAAAGTCATACACAGGGGAATCAAGGACTTTGTGCAAACTGTGCTCACAAATCTAGCATTGGCACACAATGCAATTATCAAAGCATGCATCTTTTAGATATGTTATGCAAATAATTGCTGGAGCAAGGAGCCAGCAATCAACAAAGGTAACATGGTGTACTTGTCCACCAAGAATTTAAATTTGCCCAGAGGACAGGCGAGTAAACTGTGCCCAAAATGGGTGGGACCATATAAGGTCCTGGAGGCTAAACCTAGCACATCAAACTATGTGCTTGAATTACCATCTGGGTTGCAAGCATGACACATTGTCCCAAAATTTCATGTGTCACTATTGTGACCATATATGGTGAATAATGATGCACTGTTCCCAAACCGTGTGATGCCTGAGCCTTATGGTTTTGGCACTGCCAATGATCAGGAATGGTTTGTTGATGACCTTATAGGCCATCAGTGGATGCAGTCAGGTCCCCTCAAATTTGAGGTGCGTTGGAGTTTGGGTGACACTATGTGGGAGTCCCTTGATAATTGTAAATTGCTCATGGCAATGGATTGGTATTTAGAGCTGCAGAGCGTTAAACGCCCTTGCTAGCTTGCACAATGCACATAGAGCACAAGGAAACAATAGCTGACTAAGGCCTAGTGATAGCTGGTCAGGGTGGTCATGTTGATGACGCCCAAAAGATAATCTAATGCAGGCTATTATCACTTGCACTAGCTACCGTTCTGCATTGGGCGCGCTAAGTTTGTGAGGGAGTTCCAGACAGGTCCCAGAGAATGCGCCAAAGGGCTAGTAAATGGGTATGGGAGACTGGTGACCGTAAGGCACCAATAGACAAGAGGTCTGTCAGGGGACTACTAGTTCACCGCTACTTTTTCACTCCTCAGCCCGGTCCTCTACTCTCTGAACACTTCTCAACCTTGCTCTCAA
>JAGGAT010000654.1:0-20995 GCA_017657195.1 Termitomyces sp. T70a | reverse complement strand
CCATCACTTACTATAAATACCTTACCATTTGTCAGTAGAGAATCATCGAATTGCACCCAGCACCTTCACACCCAAGTTCAGATCTCTAAGAGCTCACTCAAGGCGCTAAGCAATTAGCGACTCTGCCTTACTCCATCTCTGACAAAGGTTCTCAGTGCAGCCTTGTTCCATGTCTTGAATGGTACTATATGAGTACACCTTCATCATTGGTGCCAACACTTGCCGCCTCTTAGTGCCAACAGTAACAATTAGAAGCTTCATAAGCTTACTATGTGTCGTCTACCGTCCTCCTTAAAACTCTTACTGCCTGCCGTCAATCAACAGCAACATTCTCTCCACTTTACATCACACTCTAGGACCAAGTAATTGGGACCTGCCTGGGACTCCCTCAACACTTTGCGAGCCCAACGCAAAACAAGGCTAAGTGCAGCTTACTAGGAAAGCATTTAGCTAAATTTTGGGCACATCACCGCACAACCAGTGGCAACCTCTACTTTTTCAGCCTGCGCAAACTCATGTGCCTGTACAACCAAAACTGCACACATAAATATCCGCTCCACTAGCACGTCAGGAGCACTACAACATTCACAACTCTTGGTGCTGTTAATGGTGCAGGCACACTTAAGGGTTCCACAGTGGTAACAGGGCTAGCTGCCTGTTGAAAACCAACAACCTTCTGAGTTGTTGTCTGCCCAGCACTTGTCACACTAAGCAAGCGATTAGAAAGTGAGTACAAGGAAGAACAAGGAGGATACTTACTGCCCCACAAGAATTCTTGAATGCTTGGTACACCACCAAGAACACCATCTTCTTGCCCTTCATCTTGAGCATCTCCACCTCCTTGTACATGCCTTGCTCAGGCACCATCTCTTCCCACTACGCTGCTAGGAGCCCCTTCAACTCATTATTGGTAAATGAGGTTTGGGAGGGGAGCTAACAAAGACAGACATTAGCACTAAAAATGCAGCACAAGGGCACAATGATGCTTACTGCATACTGGGGCATGGCAATTTTACAAGATTAGGAAATTGTCAGTGGCAATAGACAAATGGCAGGTGACAACAACCAACCTTGCATTTTGAAGTCTTTGCAGACTTTGATGAGTCCTCTTGGGTCACCAGCAGTGATGGACTCTGGGTACTGCTGGCATGACAAACAATAGGCAAACATCTTGGCGACTCTTCATTGCCTCCAGTCATCTCTCTTTCTGTCTGTGCCAAAGCATCCTGGATCAGCTCCAGTGCCACCTGTTCTTGTTGCCGCTCATGGTCCATAGTAACAAGGGGTGCCAACACCTCCTTACTACTGTGAGGAGATCAGCCCAAAGCTAAGTAACAAGAAGTCAGAGAAACTCATCTTTCAGGGAGGGTGCTTACCATCATTGGCAAGGCACCAGACAAGATGTCCTCCAACTCAGCCTCAAAGATGAGGATGGCAGGAGGTGCCTAGGGATAGAATTTGTTAGTGCATCAGCAATGCAAAAACAGAAAAACTTACAAAACGTTCAAATAGCGCTAACCACTCAGCACTGTAATTATCTAGGTACCATGCATGGCACCAGTTCCTCACTTCCAACTTCTATTCCCAACCCACATCAATAACCCACACTTCCAACCATCTCTTGTACAGCCTCATTATGCCAGTCACCATGGATGGAGGTGCCTCTGCACCCACATTATCAATACATGCCAAGGACATAGTTGCCTTGGCAATGAAGGTGGTTGCCATGAGAACAGCATTGGCAGAAGAAGTAGCAGAAGAAAACATATTTGAGTTTGGGTGAACCCAGAACTCAGCAGAAAATAATAGAGTTTGGGTATACCCAGAACTCAATAGTAAAGTCCCCACACAGGTGCCAGGAGTTTTAACTGAACTTCACAAATGCATGGGCCACATGTGATGGGAAGCGTAGCAAATAGGTATTTTTGTGACTGAGGGCAGTCAATTTTTCAGTTGGAGGGAGATGATAAGCCTCCATTAAAACTAGGTACACCAAGGCAATAGTACATCACCTTGGTGAGTCTGACTAACTCCATTTGGATGGCTCCCAATGGCCTTGCATAGCAATGGTCTTGATACAATGTTGCCACACCATTCAGAGACACAATGAACACCAGAAGTCAAAATAAATATTTATTAAGGCTGAAAACTGTAAGCCTCCTGGTAAAATACAAGTCAACATATCTCCTAAATACACCAATGGAAAATACAGAACAGAATAGGATAAGATCCAGATCAGGCTATATACTCAATAATAGTCTTACCATTGCAATGGGAGGGGAAGCATGGAGCTGGCAGATGAGATGGAGTAGCATCAATTTGGAGTGATTTGGATCAAAAATAAGATCTGATCCAAAAATAACCAGATTGGAATGTTGGGAGGAAGGAAAAACATAATTGAAAGGAGATAAAATAAAGATGAATGGAAGAGTATAAATGAAGAGAGGAATGGAAGAATATAAATGGAAGGAAGAGCTAAAAGGAGAAATCTAAAACTATGAATGGAAGAATACAAAGGAAGAAAAGATAAATGGGAAGCTAAGAGTAGAAAAGAGAAATGACAGCACAAGAAACTAGCCTGTGGCACCAAAACAGGCATTCAAAAGTGGGAAATGAGATAACAGTTATATTGGAAATAATAGGAAGTCTGAAACCAAAAGTCAGGTAGAGACAGTGGTCTGTGCACTGTAGAAAGAGGTATAAATAGCCCAAGTAGAGTAGCAAATAGACAGGCAATTGATAGGCAAAGGCTTGGTGGTTCCCAGGAAGTGAATCACTTAGGCTGGAGTTTGTTAAAACACCTCTACATTCAGAATATTAATATTTTGGAAGTAAAACAACCTCAACCTCAAGAATTTCTCAAGACATCAGTGTGGAGTAGTAGTGGATTTTCTAAGTCTTCAAGGAAGCTCCAGAACTATTAGTGTTACTTGTGCCAAGTACTACAGTCTTCTCTCATGAATGATAGTGCCAGAGATGAATAGATAGACAGGTGACAGTTGGCATCTGCTGATAAAATTGGAAGCCTCTTAGCAATGGCAGTGCTTGGCACCTTAGAATGATGAAGATTTCCTATGATGGACAGACTGGCATTTCACCTTAGTAACAACAGCACTTGGTGACATAGCATGATAAAGATTCTCCATGACAGACAGCCTTGTATTTCAGGTTCTGATTTTGCAGTCCTGTCAATGAGTTCCTCTCCCTTCACAAATTTAATTGTTATGCTGTGAACATGGGATGGTACTGTTGAGAGAACACATAGTTGATAGGTTGTCATCAATAGACCAGAGTATGAGTGACCAGCAATACAACAAGTCGGAGTATCCTTCCCAGGCTAAGGGTGAAATGAAATAAGAACGATGGTTTGTGTACAAGAGAGATTGTGCACTGTAACGTGCCATATTGAGTGAGATGGAATAAAAAATGAGAGTGAAGAGTTGGCAAGAACACAAAACTCTGTGCTGAGAATCCAAGAGTGTTCTACCAGAACAGAGCTGAGCAATGTGAGAGACAACCAGAATAACAGACCAGGCAGGAGCTTCAGACTGACAAGAATTCAGTAACTGACAGAACAATTGGACACAGAAGATCAGAAGGGAGTGACATGAAAGGATTGAATGACAAGGGTTCATTGTTGTCATCACAGATAATGACCAGATGGTTTACAAGACAATGAGAAAGATGTTGAGAGCAATGAATGACAAAGCCTCCAGAACTATGGGGTCCAGAAACCTTTTATTCTCTACCTATGTAGGTCCTTTTATACCTATTTCTCATCTTCTTGGGATTGTTGATTCTCCCCCAATTTTCTTTTTGACTGTTGGTTGATTTCAAAATCATGGTCCAATCTCAAACTTTAACTCCCTTTAGTCAATCTCTTTTTCTTTTCAATCCAATCACCTTGCAGATTTAGCTTTCAACTAATGGTTAGTTTTGAAATCTGAGACAACCTCAAACCTTATCCCATTGAACTTTATTTCCCTTTTCCTCCACCTACTCCAATAATTGGTCAGTTTTTGTTCATCTTCATCTCTCTCTCCTCAGTCTGCTGTATTTGTTGGTGTTGACATGAACCCTTCTACTCCAATGACAAGTCCGCCACACTCATGAATTTCCATCCAGTCCCATTTTCATCTGTATGTTCTCCATTCCTACCACAACACAATTAAGAATCTCAATTGCTGGGTCCATGTTGTGAATGGAGGAGATGTCTCCAAGTAGCTTACTCTTAAGTAGCTGTATCAATGCTTTGTCTTCCATTAAAATCCTTCTAACTATGGTAGTTGCATAATCCTCCGATTTCCTTATGGCCTCCATGTTTTGTATGCTCAGCGTGAAGCCTTTGATTGTGCACAGGAAGCATGGGATTGGTGGATTATATAGTAAGATAAATGCCATCTCCTTGGACATCAACATGATTGGGAAGGCTAGGAGGATGCTTTATGCTCTCTCCAACATGTCTGAGGCCAGGAAGTGGTATGGAGGCCTCTAGCATTTGTCACAGTGCCTGGTATTAAGTTCCTTCTCCTGCTGTGGTGTGGACAGCCTCACTCTCTCTCCTGTCATCTGGTGGATCAGATCCTTCAGTGTGTCACTTGTAGCCATCAGGTCAGCTTCCTTGCTTGCCTGCCGTTCCCTTATCCATACTTTTGGTTCCAGGTATATTTCAAATTTTTCTTTCTGTTCTGGGAGGAGGTTGAACCAGGGGGGGGGGGTTGAGGGGTTGACAAGTGTATCACTGGAAAACCACCAAGTGGGGCTGCAGTTTGTGTCATATTATCGGGGAGTTCTGGATCTCACATGGGTAATTGCATGTGGTGACTGGGTCCCCTCCTGGGATGGCTCTGTTGCTTGTTCTGTCCTCCATACTCTCTTTACAATCCAGGGTGGATCTGTTCTCATCGCTCCAGTTGGAGTACTCGGATCTGCTCCTCTTGGTGTCTCACACATTGGTGTCTGAGTTGGGGACAGATTTACCATTGTTGTGTCTCCATCCTGGTCATGGGTAGGTGGCATGGAAATGGTTAGTTGGTTTGGGTTGGGGGATGGGATGTTCATTGGGAATGGGGTGTGTATTTCATTGTCCAATTCATCCATGTCTGATGCCTCGAGTTGCTCTCCTGTGTGGAGCCTTTTCTTGTCGTGGCTCCTCACTCTTCTCTGCTTTTCCAGGCTAGCCATTTGTACTCATTTCTCTGGTTTAGACATAGGTGTTGTGTGGGGTTCTCTTACAAGGTGTAGTAGTTCTGGATGGGTGTTGTACGGGCCCGGGATTGATCCTTCCGGCTGGGAGGAAAATTTTCCTGTGTGTCCCTTGCCATGTGTCCCCACACTGCTGTAACCTCTATCTGATTTCTCCTATTCATCCTAGGTTTCAGGTCTGAAGCCCAAAAGGAATGTTCATCTTAGGTCATGCTATTTACCCTTGCCTTTTTGTCCTCTATTTATTTGTATCTCACTTGGAGGTAACAGGGACTTTGTAATTACTCATCATGTGAAGCATATGTGGTAGGATATGATCCTCCAAAAAAGTCTCCTCACATATGGAGGGGGGGCCCATTTATCTGCATGTTAGGCAGGTCTCTGTTAGAGATATTATGGCTAGAAGGCGTGTTAGGCACATCTGCCACACCAGTATTTGTGGTGCACGTGGTGGTTTGTTGTTCAAGGGGCCCCCACAAAATCAGTCTTTCATATCTATCGACCTACAGGCAACATCTTCAATATTCGCCTCAACCAGAGATCCTGGCGGAGATACGGGTCACAGATAAACGGAATTAACAGCTTCCAAAACTGGTCGTCTGTCCCGCTAACCCTTTCAGACTCGTTCTGTCTCGCCATTGACGCATACTCAAAATGCTGTGGATAATATCCCGCCCATGCCCAGTCAAGCATCCAAAGACGACCATCTTCATCTAAAATGATATTCCGAAGGTTGATATCTTGATGCGTCAGCACCAGAGGTTCTGAATCGTCAAAACGCTCGGTCCTGAAAGGGTCATCTTGTGAAATAGGTTCATAATCCAGCGTCATCTTATGACGCTCGTTGAAGAAGGCTGAAAGTTCACGATACGACGCAAACGGACCGCGCTCAGGTCTGACCATGCCAAAGACAGGAGAATTACACTTCCGTGGTTTCGCACTTAGTGGACCTGGTGGCGTCGTGGCAGACGCTGTCAAGCGACGGAGTTGACGAATATAACGTCGCAGCGTGAAAGCGATGCAGAGCTTTCGCCAAGTGGAAAGCGTTGACCATACTTCAGCCAAGGTTGTACCTGGGATGAAGTCCATGATGATCCAAACACTTGGACCGCTTTGAATTATGCGGCGGACGCGTGGGACAGGGATAGTCGTCTCTGCAGACAATAGATTGAGAACATTTGCTTCTGTTGCATCACGAGTTGCGTGTAGGTCTTGGGAAGGCTTTGCGACGGCGTCGGCCGTCAATTTGCGAACATTGTTCTTGGGTTGTACTCTAGGAGCGTTCTTCTCGAGTTCAAGAATTTCCTCGTCACTCAGAGAGTCGACACTTGACGGCTGGGTGATACACTTGAGCGCAGCCTAAAGTGAATGATGTACTCACGGAAATGCTCCTCTGAGGTCTCCTGTCTGGCAACAGGTGAGTCAAGATGACGTCAAGGACATCTGCTATCATTCCCAAGAAAGTGTAAAAGAACACTTTTGCATCCATCACGGAGGAATTTGGCAAAGTTGTCATCGATTTGGTGGTAGCGGGTGGAAAATGAGTTTTTGTGTCGTCAGCAAAAAATGCCGACTTTAATTATACTTTCATTTTATTTTATTTTGGATGAGTCGCCTTGGTGCCTCCCCACACTCGCTGACTGAGCACCTGAACCAAGGCTCCGCATGAGGTCAGCATTGTTTAGGCTCCGCGAGAAAATGCGATTTATAGTGTGGGTGCTCTTCGCCCTGGGGGTGGGTTGGATCAAAATTTCCAGTAAGAGCTCGATACGGGATGACTTGAAAAGTTTCCTTACCTAGTTTTCAGCAAATAGATATGTAAACAGGTTGCTATATATTATCTCCCTCTTTCTAGACATCAAATTACCACAACAGCTAACTGGCACTGGCAAATATGCATGCCAATCTCACTCGCTTCATTTTACAAGACTATGCTCCAAAAGGCTATGTAATATATGCACTGCGAATTATGGTACATTCACTTCCCAGCCGTCTTACTGCCCCTTAGTTCAAGTTTTATACCAGTTCTCCCTTTTAATACACTTTTCCTTTGCCTTCAATCACTCAGCTACTTCAACCGTGCCTGTAATCCTCATGAAGGTCAGGTACCGCAAATAAGGTAATCTAAGTATCTGACCTTTGATCAAAGAATCCGGCGCCCGTTTCATCAGCAACCAAAAAACCATGAACTCGACAAATGTCTTCGATGAACAGATCAAACATTTCCACAGAATCTTCTTCGATGTAACCTTCTATTTGCAGAACCTCCACAAGACCTCGTACCCATGTCCTGCATCCAAGTCCGTCCTCGTTATTTTCAAATTTTGCGAGTCCGTGCTTTTCAATGATTTTATATACCTTTTGCGCTGTCAAGCCATTGTTGACCGGCCTTTCCCATG
This sequence comes from Termitomyces sp. T70a, assembly GCA_017657195.1. Lineage (NCBI taxonomy): Eukaryota > Fungi > Basidiomycota > Agaricomycetes > Agaricales > Lyophyllaceae > Termitomyces > Termitomyces sp. T70a. Next base: position 13,391 of record JAGGAT010000654.1, on the reverse strand, counting down.
CTTTAAGCCTGCTATCGACTCGGTCAGATGTCCAGTAAGCCTTGGACCGAAACCTGTCATGTGGTCAGGTTTCAATCAACAATACATAGCTGAGCGCCTTGCTGGATATTTATGAAGTCCTTGTAAGTGTCGAAGATGGTGCTTCGCTCATCACCATTGGCACTTCTATATGCTCCAGAAGCCCTCCTGTAATGGGTTATAGGTTACTCTATGTAATTCAAGATGGTCCGAACCAATGTAAGAGCAGTTCACCGGTTCCTGATTACAATTCGTATTGCGGGATCAGGCATACGAGGAATAATGTGATTTCCACGCCACGGTCGCGGTAATCCCATTCATCGTTTTGAATGGGTTTTGGTTTTTGTGACATCGATGCGATAATTGGGATTGAATTATTTGGACAAATCAAAGATTGGACATACGATGTAGTACATATATAGGCGGCAGTTGCCGGGTGGCAGGCAGGATGACTGAGAAAATCCGGGGTTTTGTCGGACACTACAGAGACCGAGATATGTTTTTCAGGAATGGTGTTCAGCGAATTTCTGGGCCAATGTAGCGAATCTACAATCCTGCTATCCACAGGGACGGCTCCTACACATACAACCGCGACTTGAGTACCGGGTGGAGCAACTATCGCATGAGCGGATAAAAAGAGATTGAGTTTGTTACGTGCAGAGACAGGCAGTGGCGTGTACTCATGAGGTAGCTATATGCCTATCTTGTTCATGAGCTGACTGACATCCTAGGAGTGAATGGAAAATTCTTTTGGCTGATTGGCGGCGTTAAGAGGCTCGATGTGCATGATTGCCCGTGTCGGTGCGGTGCCTCCGAGGAACAGTTGGTGCCAGCTGAGCCACTTTAATGTGCCTACATCTGGTGGCAAAATCAGATGCCGCGGGCATAAGGAGCAGAAAGACAATATATAGGGGACAGGAAAAAGGCATTGAAATGTAGGTCTGCAGAAGGGAGGTCGGGATGTTTGGTGCGAACGTCAAGTGTCCTTGTCTTGAATCCGAACTCCTTCATACCTTTCCGTTCATGGAATTGGATTCCTTCTTATTACTTGTCACCTCTTATTGCTCAGTTTTATGACCGACGTGGAGGAGAGTTGGACCTCGTAAAGTCGATTTGGTACTTGGTCGTTCCTGGGATAGGAGTACAAATGGCATGGAACGATTGGGAACTACGCCTCCCTTCGGAGGTACGAGTGGCCTGAGAAGTCGTAGTCAAAAGGATGTAATCTAGATGAGCGTGCAAGGTAGAACGGACGAGACGAGAGACGGAGAGACAAAGAATCAGACAGTGATGACTTAAGCGTCGAGATTGCTCGTTGGCAAGAAGAAGTTAGACAGAGGACAAGACAGGATGGCACAAAGGTTTGACAGCAATGACCTAAGCGTTTGGTTGGCGTCAATCTGACCGGACAGAAGTTGTCACGGTACACGTGACCGCCAGCTGACCCAGCTCCCCACTGACATAACACGAACGGGCGCCCTCTGGCCGCAGAGCCCGCTACGTCGGTATTGTAGGAAGTTGTCCATTGTAACAATTTGCAAATATATATATATATATATAGACATATCATTCCAATTGAATACCCTGTCTAACGCTCGTAGCGAGTCCCAATCCGACAGGCCATCCATACTTGTCGTCAGTTGGCGTGGTGAGAAGCACGATAGAATATGATACATTGGAGGCAGAGTCTGAGAAAATGATAAGTGCTGAAGAATGTGAAAAGATAGATCTCACCATCACAATCCAACTGATTTGCACACAGTGCAGACAGCGATGTGTTGACAACAAGAAGATGAAGGAAAATAACATTAGCAAATGAAAGCAGTGAAAGGCCAATTGAAATTAAATATTTGTGCAGTTGTGCAAACCAGTCAAGGCCAAGGGTTAAAACAAGTGCAGAAGAGGAAGTCATAGAGAAGCGGACTAAACACAACAAAGAAACAAGGGCATAAAAAAACATGAACAGTATAACAAGCTGACAATCCAAAAATGGAACAGGGATACCAATTTGAGACAGCAGAAGGCTGGGTACACAACTGATATGAAGAGAGAAATCGAAGATAACAGTGACAACAGACAATTCTAGCAAGCTAGCCATAGAGGGGGACAGGAGAGGAAACAAGGACAAACATCAAAGCCAAGGTGTTTCCTAAGGAAGAAAAGGTGTGGGGAGGAGTAAAATGTAAAGTGCATTCACATGAAGGGCAAATCTTCAAGATGAAGTGTTTTGAAGGAAAAGGAGCAGAAAAAGAAAATAGGAAGTCAAATAGTGTCACTTAAAATGTGGAAAAAAAGGATAATGGAAGCTGAAGAGCAGGAAAAAGGCAAGACAGGGTAAGGACATAAAGAAATGTAAAACAAGCCTCTGCTGAGAAACGAAACAGGGGAATGAAAGGGAGAAACAGGGTAGGCACATGATCAAATGTCAAACAAGCAAAACCCAACTGACAAAAAACCCACTACTAAAGTAGCGGGAATTTCCTAAAAATAGATAATCATCCACAGGCGCCCTTCGGCCGCATAGCCCGCTACGAAACTGTTTCATTGAGAAAGAACATATACTTTCCTTTGTAAAACAACATGCTATCAGATATAAGAATGCTATTCCCTGACTACAAAACAGTCCCTCTCACGCTGCAGGCACACAATTCTCCCATTGGCACATTTCACACCTTCCCTAATTTGATAGCAAATGGAAAGATGTTAAAAGGACGTGATTGTGCTTGACAGACAATGGAGGAAATGTTCCAAGGCGACGGATGACAGTCAAAGGCAGAAAACTGGTGGATGCAGAGGGATCAAAGATGATGGGAACAGAAATAGACCCTAGTAGAGCGCTCATGCAGGCATGGCAATAAGTGAGGGAGTACCCACATTTTAAGTCAATTGAGAAATGGTTTGTGAAAAACAAATGGAAGATGACACAGGCAATGTTTTAAATAAAAGGGTGGCTAGCTGGAACAAAACTAAATTGATCTAAGTGGAAGAAAGTCAAAAAAGAGCCGGCAGGGGTAGCATGGGCTTAAAAAAAGAATAAGGATCCAAAAAAGATTACATGTGATCGATTGTCAGACATTGAAAATTCACTGCAAAACTTCAAATACCAAAGAACCCACTACTAAAGTAGCAGAAATAATCATCCACAGGTGCCCTCTGGCTACATAGCCCACTACGTGACTGTCCAAACCAGACCACCCCCAATATCAACAGTATGTTTAATCCCCTTTATAAAACAACATGCCAAAAGATATAAGAATTCTATCCCCTGATTACAAAACTGCTCCAGTGTCAAGGATCACAAGCGTGACCCAGTCTTTGAGTCCAAAAAGTGTTGGCAGGAAGTTTCAAATGCAACAATGGTTAGCTCAATGAAGTAGTTGGCCTTGTCCTGTATCACGTAACAATGAAGCATTGTGCAAATCAACACAAGTGTTGCAGGTTTCAATTGATTATAAAACTTGCAGGATGGGACAAGCTCTTCTTTACCATTGATGATGTCAAGTTGGACAAGTTTATTGTGAACAAGTTTAAAATAATCCCCACCAAAATTGCTGTTAAGATGAGGATCATAATATCCATTTTTAATGATTTCTGGGACTGGGGACACATTAATAGGCAAAAAGATAGATACCTAAACTTACTTGTAGAAGGGATGCAAGCATCAGATGAAGCAGATGTTGACATATCTACATCTGAACTGAATTCTGAAAGCGTTCACTTTGTCAAATGTTTATTGGTGTGGCCATTGTTTGGATTCTGCAGGGTTTAGCATTTCATGTTTTGGGGTTGTGGAACAAACTCACCATCAGCATGTGTGGGAGGTGTGTAGCTATCTGAAATCAAGTGGTCATGGAACTGGATGAACCAGTCAAGTCCAACAATTGCAGCAGGACCGTAATTGAACAATGGGCAAACAGAAGAAAGATCCTTGCAAATGGAAAGATGTTAAAAGCAAGGCATTGTGTTCAAGAGACAACAGAGGATGGTCATAGGTACAGAGCTAGTGGCAGCAGAGGAATAGAAAATGATGGGAATGGAGAGGGATCCTAAGAGTGCGCTCATGTCTAGAAACATGGGAAAAAGTGAGGACTAATCACATTTTAAATGGTTTGGATTGGCACATGTAAAACAAATGGTAGACCAAACAGACAAGGTTTTAAAAAAAAGGGTTGAAAGGTTCTGGGCAGATTTATCTAATAATAATAAACTGCACGTAATCGATTGTCAGACATCAAAATTTCACCACAAAACTTTGAATACCAAAGACACTACTAAAGTAGCAGGAATAATATCTCACAATCATATAGTGGACAGCACATGAATCAAACATATGGTCACTGTTTCTTTATAGTGATTGCATAGAGTGTCAAAACCTTGTTGGAGGTGCTAGGGCCCATCACAGCTGATGGTTAGACTCAGTGGCTGCTGCCAGTTAGACTCAGCAGAAAGGGAATGTATAGCATAGTCTTTGCAGGTAGAGAAGACAAAGTACGTAGCAACATATATATACACAGCCAAAAATAAATTTTGCATGCCAATGCTGTGAGAGCATATCCTCAACTTCTGACACCCTCCCTCAATTAAAGCAGCAAGAATCCAGAAAGAATCAGAATGTATGAATGGTGCAGAATGAGGAAAAGGCATGAAGAAAATAAAAGAACTCCAGAGTGAATTGCAGAACAGCAAATCTTGTAACTCCTGCACAATGTCCCCCTCCCTGAACCAAAAATCCCCTGTAAAGAACAGTCAAATAAGCCCTCCCTGAATCCAAAGTCCCTTCCTCCCTATCCTGAACATGAGTAATACTCCAGTATGTGAATGGTGACAAGAATGCGTGGATCAGTGAAATGGCTAATAGGAACTGATCATGAATGATAAGGATGTCAAGCAAGAGCAAGAATGAATTGGCAAGATGATGATAGGAGAGTTGAGGCAGAAGCTTTGGCAAAGTTGAAAGAATGAAAAAAAGAAGGAATAGAATGATGCTGTGATTGTAATGTGGTTACTGAGCCTTTCATGCACAAGATTGTAAGTCAGAACCTATCTATTGATTTTGGCTATGGTTGTGCAAAAAAGACTACTTGAGGTTACATAAGATAACTTGAATACTCATATACTAATTAACAATTATGTAATCAATAAATAATGATAACAATAAAGTATGAGTACTTTATAATAAGTATTGTAATGAACATGGTCCATTACATACTCCCCTCATGAGACCATAGTGGGTCTCATTGAATAAATAAAAGAATAGAGAATGAAACCCTGGTGAGTCTCATTAAAGAAATAAGAAAAGGGTATAGGGCAGGAGTTAGCATTTCACCCTCCAACCTTCCTCCTCTAGCATCTGCAAACATTTTCCTCTAGTGTCTAGGAGAGTTTATCCTAGCAGCTTTCAGAGGTGTTCTTCAAGCAGGTACAACAGAGCTGCATGGCAGTGAATGCAGCATTGGCAATCCTAGATATGTTATCCTCAAGAGAGGATAACAGTCCAGGAGTGCAGCAAAAGGCTGAAGCAGGCAGCTTTGGTTAAATCGCATGTATTGCACCATGTATAGGTGTGATACGCAACTTGGAGGGACCTATTAGGTCCCATCCTGTCCACCTAGGCAAGCACAGAGGCCACGTTATGCGGCCTCTATATCCATGAGGTCTTGTGCAGGGTCCACTACATCCACTATTTTATCCCATCTCACTGCTTCAGTGTTGACCGAGGCAGGGGGAGTCAAGGCGATAGGGTAATCTGTCACCTTGGCTGAGAGCCTGGAAGCTGCAACGTTGGTTGCAGTCTTGCTAGGCCCTGTCTCAGGGGATGGGTCTGAAATGGAGATGGTAGCGCCACTGTTGGTAGATGCTACCATAGCATGTGGAGGCACTGGAAGTGCTTCTGTCTGCACTGTACCATAATTGGGTACAGGAGTAGGGGAGGAGACTACAGGGGTAGCTTTCTCTGGTGGATCTGGTTGCATGAGGGACTCATCAGGTCCCATTGGCAGAACCGTGGTCATCACCAGAGATGGTGGTGCCGGGGCAGCCTGAATTGCCACTGCTGGGTGATTAGCCAGGTATATGAACCTTGCATCTTTGTTATAACGAAGCCACTCTCAATCTGAGAGTGGCTGGAGGTTCCAAGCCTCCAAGAGTTGAATGAGAATACAAAAATGTTCTCAATTGTTAGAGGTGGGCTCATACCACCCATTGTACCCAGGCAAAGTTTCTGGAGTTCCATGGAGCTCCAGGCATTGATGCCTATCATCGTCAATGCTTGCAAAGAAGTCAGTATGGAGACTACTCCCAGACCAATGATAGTCTAGGTAGTGTATGCCATAGGTATACGTGTGGTCCATCCACATATATGGAATCCTGTTGATGAGGAGGTGGCAAAGCACCTCTGTATTGCCAAGGTTAGCAACTTGCCCAGGCTCGACATGGAGCCTGTGCAGGGGAAAGCTATAGTTATTGATGGCCTAGAAGAGCATTGTGCTTTCCCTGTTGTAAGCATACACAGCCTTGGCATAGAGGTGTGGATGGGCAGTGACAAGAGCAAAGGCTCTCATGTACATGGCATGCGCATGAGCACTAGTAGGTGCCAGTGCATGAGCAAGGATGTAGCTGAAGACAGTGCTTCGGCTAACGTGTCCTGCAATATCCATAGCAATCCCAGACACAAAGCTCTGGGATCTGGGATGACCATGGTGCAACAAATACTGCGCCCACCAGTCTATCTCAAAGTGGTGTTCATGGGGAACTGGAGCTAGTCCTGAACCATGAGTTGAATTATCTTGTTGGCCTAACATGGCCAATGCTCATGAAGGCAGAGGCACTGGTAGTCAGTGCCTGTCATTATGCGGTAGGCAGCGCACAACATCAGTAATGTCAATGTCGAGAACTCAGTGCATAGACTGGTCCTGCTGCATAATGTGTGTGAAAAAAGAGATCCTGGCAGGAGACACTCCTGTGCCTCCTTTTCTCTCTCCTTTTTCCTTTTCTTATCTCTTCTTTCCAGTGTTTTTATACTTACATTTATTCTACTGATTTACTTACTTTTAGTCCAGGTTGGCTGGTGGCTGTGTGCTTTGTCAGCGCATGTCCCAGCAGCTGCTAACAAAGCACAGGCCCCAGCAGTCCTTTATGTAATCAGGTCATGTGACTTCTGCCACTGCTCCAGCAGTCCTTTACATAATCTGGTCACATGACTTTTAACACTATTTTCAGACCCTTGGCTCTGGGGAATCTTAGACTTGTTCTCTTTGGATTCTCCTCTGCCAGGTGATTACCTACCTACTATCTCTGTTATACTTACCTTCTAATAAACTTTGGATTCCCCTCTGCCAGTTGTGTGATTAGCCACAACCTCCGGAGGTCACTCTTACAGATCCTATGAAACTTCTGGAGAAGGAGCGCTGCATGGATGCGCTCCCAAAGAATCATTGAAGTACCATTCTCCTTGGTAACTTGTACAAGCATGCGTACCTGCTCAGAATTCATGGGCATCCCTCGAGGAACCCATCAATATAGTCTGTAGTATGACTGGGTGGTATATACCATCCTAGCCAACTCATGAGTGCAGGCTATCTTTGCCTCCTCACCCACATAAACTGCATTGGTTGTTGGCAACCAATAGAACTTAGGGTGCAGAATGCCCCTAAAGTCATTTTGGCGTTTCCAATGCCCATTGACAAAAGTAGTTTTCCAGCCATCTGGAAGACGACCAGGCCCTGTATCGTGTTTGACCTTAGTATTGTGTGATTGCTTTAGATGACATGTCTGTACACCATCATCAGGTTCAATCTCCTGATATTCTCTCAATGGGTCCATCTCATTGGACCCCAAGTCATCGCCGTCACCCTGCAGCTGTATAACAAAGACTTGTTTGTCACTCTCCTTGCAGTGCATGATAGGTGGTGGCCGCTCAGGATACTTATGGGGGAACATATAGATATGAGGTTCTTCAACCTCAATATAGCTGGGAGGGCTCGCTCTGGTACATTTCTAGGAAACTGTACCTTGTGATGGGCAACAAGCTTGTTGCCCTTCACTGAGCCCTCCTTCAATGCCTGGCTGGATGGCGCCGCAGCACCATCCTCTGGAGGAGGCATAGGCTTCAGCAAGCCTATGGGTACTATGAGGACTGGGTTTGTGGACCCAGTCACAATTACTTTGGGGGGAGGGGGCATAACACCCTTCCCCTTTGACTTCAAGGGGGTAGAGTCCCCCATTTCCACATTCTTCCTTGATGGGCCAAGGTCCTTGTAGGGCAACACTGGTGCCTCCCAGTCCCATTGCAGAGCAATAGAGGTCCAATCAGGCCTTATCCCTCTGACTTTGAGCAATGTCAAGTTCATTCAGAACTTGAGTGAGTACAATTTGCACTATAGGGTTCTCAAGAACATCCATTCCGATGTTCTCTGGTACTTCAGCATTGTGGAGGCACTGTAGCAGATGAGCAAGTTGCTCATCCACCTCCATCTTAGGCAAAGACTCACGAGCCTTCACTTTCCCCTTCACTTTCCCTTTCCTCTTTGACCCAGAGGCATCACTAGTATGCCCTGGGTACTCAGAGCTGCAAGAGGGCACTGACAACTCACTCACCATTGGGAGTACCAATGTAGTGTCATCCACATCCATTGCATGGGGAGATACAAGGGCGAACTGATTGCGGCTTGTCCTGGGGTTTACCAAAGTGGCAGGTACTTGAGGACCTGCTGAAAAGGCCTGAGTTGCTACAGGTACTTGTGGCAACACATATTGGCCAAACTTCTGCGACTATACAGGCTGTATGGGCGCTGGCCGTTTGCCAAAAAATGCATCCTGGTATGACAGTAGTCATACCTGTCATGAAAAGCCCTCCACAAATCATGGGGGGGATGACATGTGTTCCCTTCACGACCCCTGGCAGCCCGCAGCCCCCCCTTGAGCTGCTCCTCATTATTGTTGAGCTGCAGGACCCCCTCCCCAATCATCCAGGTGTGGCTTCTTAGACAGAGTAAGTAACGCAATGTCTGCAGCGCAGACAGTAGTACTCTGTGGTAGATGGAGAGAAAAAAAAACTTTGTGCAGATGACCCTTTATCAGGCCAAATTGGCTGACTAATATGGTGATGCACCCAAAATTTTGCTAAATGCTTTCTTAGTAAGCTGCACTTAGCCTTGTTTCACATTGGGCTCATGACGTGTTGAGGGAGTCCCAGGCAGGTCCCAATTACTTGATCCTAGAGTGTGATGTAAAGCGGGGAGGATGTTGCTGTCAATTGACGGCAGGTGGTAAGAGTTTTGATAAAAACAGTAGATAACACGTAATAAGCTTACAAAGCTTCTAATCCTTTACTATTAGTGCTAAGAGGTGGCAAGCGTTGGCACCAGCGACGAGGGTGTACTTGTATAGTACCGTTTAAGACGTGGAACAAAGGCCACACTAAGAATGTTTGTTGAAGATGAAGTAGGGCGTGGTTGCTAATTGCTTAGCGCCTCGAGTGAGCTTTTAGAGATCTGGACTTGAGTGTAAAGGTGCTGGGTGCAATTTGATGATTCTCTACTGACAAATGGTAAGGTATTTATAGTAAGTGACGGCGGCAACTTAGTGAAGGGTTGGCAACAACTCTAATAGTTGCCGCTAATGAAATGTAAGTGAAGGTCCAATAATAATACTATAAGGAAGGTAAATGATATTCAGAGAGAGTCATGCAGGTGGTTAGCTTGAGCATGCCACCACATAACGTGCAGGGCATCAATCAAAGTCCTGACAAGGGTGGGCGCTAAATTGTAATGTGGCATGTGGTGGCAGTGCTAGAAAGTGCCAGCTGTTGATCAGCTGTCATCATTAAGTCAAACATGGACATATTCTGACTCAAAGAGGAAAGCCGAGCTGGTGGTGACCCACTGATGGTGGCAGGAACTGCCGGCAGAGTGTGGAAGCTGGATGCGGGGGTGATGGCATGGCTTTTATTAATCATCCCAAGGGGCAGCACATGCAGGTGGGGAGCATGATGCATCATGTGACTGGGACATGTCGAGTTTGGAGATAGTGGGGCACTCCTTGTGAAGAGGAGAACTGGTGAGCTGGTGATGTCCATGACCTCCCGTGGAGCAGGTGGCAAGGCTGAATGTCATGTGAGTGGTTCTACTGTTGCCCATAGGTAGTTGGCTGCGAGGATGCATTGATGCTGCATGGGGGACTTGTTTGTAGGGGGCTGCTGGGGTCTTGCCGCCTTGGGCTAGTGCTGGATCACTTAGTGTATTAAAGGCTTAAAATGTGTTGGGCCAAACCAGGGGCTCATCAACGGCGTCTATAGCCAGCTTGCACTGGCATCAGTCATGAGTTGGCTAATATATTAGCATGCCACAGTCTAGAAGTCCATGGCTTACTAACATGACTTGCTTCATTGTGCTAGTTGTCCAGGGTGTTTTACCCCCTGGACCTCTAGGTAGTGGTCAAGGGCCTTTAGATCCTTGCATACCTTCAACAACTCCCAAGTTGTATCCCCAAGGCTCCAATAAACCTCAAATTCCAGACCAGAATTGGTCCACCGATGACCTAGAAGGTCATCTATGAACCATTCCTGATCATCAGGAGCACCAAAGTTGTATGGCTGTGGCATCATCCGATTTGGGAATCTAGCATTGTCTGTGGCCTTGTAAGGCCACAACAATGATATGTGGAACTTGGGATGGAGCCTTCATGTATGCAAGGCTCCTGGAAGTTCCAATGTATAGTTGGAAGTCTTGTCAAAGACTTCCAGGACTTGATAGGACTCTACCCATTTGGGACATAGCTTACGAGTTTGTCCTTTAGGTAGGGTCAAATTCTTAGTCAAAAGGTACATCAGTGTACCTTGCACTATGTCAGGTCCAGCCTGGCAATGCTGATTAGCAGCATGTGTTTGAAAAACGCAGGCCTCTATAATAGCATCATGCGCTGCAAAGTCATGTATTCCCTTAGCAATAATGGAGTCAGACCTGATCTCCTTGATCATGGAGGGCAGGTAACCACCATTCAGCTTGAACGGTGCATACTTTGTCAACTCCAACATACTGGCATTAATTGCAAACTCTGTCAGGTTGATGTGCTTAACCCAATCACATTGGTTGGGATGCACAACCGTCCTGAGTATTTGTCCAACACTATGGTTGGCTCATCCCATCTGTCCATCCATTTGTGGATGGAAGAACATCAACATTAGGAGCTTGGCTCCTAAGATCTTATGTAGTTCACACCACTACTTGGATGTGAACTTGGGATCACGGTTGCTGACAATAGAACTAGAGAAGCCATGTAGCCTCACTATTTCTCATAGGTAAATCCAGGACAGCTGGGACGCTGTCATGGTAGTATGTACTGGTACAAGGTGTACCATACTTGTTATGCAACAGATGATTACCCAAAGATAATTGAAGCCCTTGGATTCTGGGAATGGACCAATAAAGTCCATTCTAATAGAATCCCAAGGCTTAGTGGGTATCGGCAGGGAATGAAGTTTATCTGCAGGGTGCTGATTGCTCCCTTAAGCTCATTGGCACGACTCACAAGTCATGCAAAACACAAGTGTATTGGCCATCATTGTTGGCCACCAATACCAATGATAGACATATATCATAGTCCATTGGGCCCCAAAGTGGCCCAATACACTATGAGCCTGGTCAAGAATCTGAGTTACCAATTTGCAGTCCTGGGGTATACATAATACCTTGGTACCGACCAGATTTTTTATCCAGATCAAGTTACTGGACACCCGGAAGGCCTTATAGTCCTTTGGGTGTTCAAGAATTTTTGCAAAAAGGGTGTCCTTGTGATACCCTTTGCTGACTTTGTGATGTAATGATGAATCAGTATAGTTGCGGGACATGCATTCCATGGGAGAGGCATGTAACACCTCACCCAGCAGCATATCAGCGTTGTGGTCTTGGACAGGGGGAGGAGGAGTATCCTCTCTACCCTCATCCAATATCTGAGCCTCATCATCTCAAGGTTTACGCCGATTGTGTATGGGCCCTGGGTAGATCATCTTAAAATCTACACAAGCCCGTAGTTGGTCCAAGTGCTGCTGCAATTTGGATACCCATTGAGGGGGCAAATTGTCTCCCTCTGGGTCTATCCTAGCATCTGCATGGACAAATTCATATATATGGTGTACGTCTTTAGACATATCACTCTTGTAGTAGCGAGACAAACAGTCCGCAACTTTATTCAGTTCTCCCTTGACATATGTAATGTCAAAGTTGAACTTAGACAAATAATCCATCCAGCACCGTTGTCACACAGATAAATTCTGTTGAGTTTTGAAAAACTCAAGCACCTTGTGATTAGTGATCACATGGATTTTGTATCCTAAGAGCTTATCCTCCTATTTTGGGAGAGCTTCAAGGATAGCCAAGGTCTCAAGTTTGTGCACGGCATAATTTTGCTGTGCATTAGTGAACTTCTTGGACATAAACCCAGCAGGCCTACAGGTCTGCCAAGTCGGTCCTTGACCATACATTGCTCCGACACCTGTCTTCAAGGCATCACACACCAGCCATATAGGATCCTCTTTATGAGGATCAATGGGTCAAATAATTGGTGTTTCACTGCAGATATGCTTAATCATCTTGAAGCACTTCTGGTGCAAGGGTCGCCAATAAAAGGGTGACCCATTTTGCATCATCACCATGAGGAGTCTAGTATACACAGATATATCAGGCAAAAAATTGCTGACATAGTTTATCGACCCCATGAAGCATTGAATCTTGTTGTAGGTTCTAGGAATGCACCATTCCTGGATCCTTGACAGCTTAGACTCATCAGGGCGAATGCCCTAATTGTCAATAATGTGCCCTAAGCACCCTATGCATTCAGCATAGAGGTCACACTTTTTCCATTTGAGATAGAGCTGATTTTGGCATAGTCATTCAAATACTATGCCGAGATGATGCTCATGTTCCTCAATGGAATCAGAATAGACAAATATATTGTCTAAATAAACATGCATCCATTGCCCTATGATGTCTCTAAATATGGACGTCATCAAGCGCTGGAATATAGCTGGAGCATTACAGTCTCCAATCTGCATAATATGACTATAGTACATTCTCATAATAGTCATGAATGCCATTTTGGGTACGTCCAAAGGGTGTATCCATACTTGTTCATATGCATTGGTGAGATCAATTTTTGATCTCACTTTTGCACATGCCACATCTTTGCATATGACCTCCTGGTTGGGTAAGGGCATCATGTCCTTAACCATGTTGTTATTCCGCTGGTGAGCATCTAGAGCTGTTTGCAGTGTTCCATCCTTCTTTGGAATACAGAGAAGGGGTGCAGCCTGATCAGCCACACATGGCTCCCACCATTTAGCCTGCACATAGCATTCAATTTTTGCTCTGAGCTGGTCC
>JAGGAT010000653.1:0-20997 GCA_017657195.1 Termitomyces sp. T70a | reverse complement strand
GAATAATGTAAGTATGGGGACACCAGGGAGAATAGATATGACAGAGGAAAAGGAGAGAGAAGGGGAGTCCCCTGACAGGGGGTGCCTCAGTCTGCATGATACTATGGTTGGGTGCAGGAGCAGGGGAGGAGACTATGGGAGTAGTCTCCTCTGATGGATCTAGTTGCAGGAGGGACTCGTCAAGTTTCATTGGTGGCACTGCTGTCATCACCAGGGATGGTGGTGCCGAGGCAGCCTAAATCACCGCTGCGGAGCAGTTAGCCAGGTATATAAACCTGGCATCTTTGCCATAACAAAGCCACTCTCAATCTAAAAATAGCTGGAGGTCTCGCACTTCCAAGAGTTGAATGAGAATGCAAAAGCGTTTTCGATTATCAGGAGTGGGCTCATACCACCCATCGTACCCAGGCAAAGTTCCTGGAGTTCCGTAGAGCTCCAGGCATCAATGCCTATCATTGTCAATGCTCACAAAGAGGTCAGTATGGAGACCACTCCCAGACCAATGATAGTCTAGGTAGCATATGTCATAGGTATATGCATGGTCCATCCACATATGTGGAATCCTATTGACAAGGAAGTGGCAAAGCACCTCCATATCACCAAGGTTAGCCACTTGCCCAGGCTCAACGTGGAGCCTGTGCAGGGAGAAGCTATAATTGTTGATAGCCTGGAAGGGCATTATGCTTTTCCTGTTGTACACCTCCACAGCCTCCACATAGAAGTGTGGATGGGCAGCGACAAGAGCAAAGGCTCTCATGTATGCGGCACATGCATGGGCACCAGTAGGTGCCAGTGCATGAGCAAGGATGTAGCTGAAGACAGTGCCTCAACTAACTTGACCTGCAATATCTATGGTGATTCCAGACACAAAGTTCTGGGATCTGGGATGACTGTGGTGCAACAAATACTGTGCCTACTGGTCTATCTTGAAGTGGTGTTTGCGGGGAACTGGAGCTAGTCCCACACCACGAGTCAAGTTATCATGTCAACCTAACATGGCCAATGCTCATGAAGGCAGGGGCACTAGTAGCCAGTGCCTGTCCTTGCATGGTAAGCAATGCACAACATCAGTAATGTCAATGTTGAGGACTCAGCGCATAGACCAGTCCTGCCACATAACATGTGAAGAAGGAGATTCTATGGAACTCCTAAAGAAGGAGCATTGCATGGATGCGCTCCCAAAGAATCATCAAGGTACCATTCTCCTTAGTAACTTGTACAAGCAGGCGTACCTGCTTGGTATTCATGGGCATCCCTTGGAGGACCCATCAATATAGTCTGTAGTATGATTGAATAGTATATATCATCCTAGCCAACTCGTGAGTGTGGACAATCTTTGTCTCCTCACTCATGTATACTGCATTGGTCATTGGCAACCAATAGAAGTTAGGGTGCAGAATGCCTCTAAAGTCATTTTGGCATTCCCAATGCCCATTGACAAAAGTAGTTTTCCAGCCATCTAGGAGACGGCCAGGCACTTTATCGTTCAGCCTTTTGAAGTTCTGTTTGGACTTCTTGGCATCTTCAGCTAAGCGTCGTTTGACCTTAGCATTGTGTGATTGTTTTAGATGACATGTCTGTACATTGTCATCAGGTTCAATCTCCTGATATTCTTTTGATGGGTCCATCTCATTGGATCCAGAGTTGTCTTTGCCGCCCCATGGCTGTATGACAAAGACTTGTTTATCACTCTCCTTGCGGTGCATGATAGATGGTGGCTGCTCAGAATACTTACAGGAAAATGTATAGATATGAGGTTCCTTGACCTCAACATAGCTGGGGTGGGCTCACTCTGGTATATTCCTAGGAAACTGTACCTTGTGATGGGCAACAGGCTTGTTGCCCTTCACTGAGCCCTTCTTTGATGCCTGGCTGGATGGCACCACCATACCATCCTCAAGAGGAGGCATAAGCTTTGGCAAGCCTATGGGTATTATTGGGACTGGATTCATAGACCCCATCACAATTACTTTGGGGGGAGGGGGCATAACACCCTTCACCTTCAACTTTGAGGGAGTAGAGTCCTTCATTTCTACATCCTCTCTTGATGGACCAAGGTTCTTGTAGGGCAACGCTGTCATGACCTGCACTCCTCCAAGCCATTACAGATCATCCCAGGCCATCATGCACCTTTTTGAGCCATCATGCATTATCCCGGACTATCATGCACTCCTCTAAGCCATCACGCAACACCCCAGGGCATCACAAGAACTCCCCAACCCATCAGCGGATTACTCAACCCCCACACAAGCTGTTTAGCCATCATGCATTATGCCACCCACTGAACGCTCATACTGCCACCAATCTTGCAGCCCCCCTGCATGATCTTCTCAATACAGCTGCCCTCCATCCCATTGCCACCCATAGAATCCCAAAACCTGCCCTGGAACTCTTCTGAGACCACATCCCTTCTACCCATAGTATATAAAGACCATAGATAGCTTCCATGTACCTTAGTTTTGATATTACCAATAACTATCTGTGTTTGCTTAACTTTCTGTTTGAAATCTCTCCATGCTTGCTTCTGTTTCTCCCATACTTGCCTTGGTTATTATTCTGGCATACACATCATCAACTGGCATGCACTCTACTTACTTAAAACTGCTCCTGTCTTGTCTCTGGGATTCCCCCATCAACTCAACCACTCACTCAACTCCAGAAAAAGCCCACCACCCCTGAGACTCACTCCACACTTGTCCTGTGCCCCAGAACTTGTCCTGGAGCACATAGTTTCACACTTGCTTGCACCTTGTAAGGTTGTTGCTTGCTAGGAAAGGCCCCTGGGTCAGCAGAACCTGACAAACGTGGGTTTCCTATCACCAGGAGTAGTCTGAAGGTCTTGTCAACAGACCTTCTGTGGTGAGTCTCTGACTGGAGAAGCAACTCTTTTCCCCAGTCCCATTGCAGAGCAATAGAGGTCCAATTGGGCCTCATCCCTCTGACTTCAAGCAATGTCAAGTTCATTCAGAACTTGAGTGAGTGCAATTTGCACTACAGGGTTCTCGAGAACATCCATCCCAATGTTCTCTGGTACTCCAGCATTGTGGAGGCACTGTAGCAAATGAGCAAGTTGCTCATCCTCTTCCACATTAGGTGAAGACTTATCAGCCTTTGCTTTTCCCTTTCCTTTCCCTTTCCTCTTTGACCCAGAGGCATCACTAGTATGCCCTGGGTACTCAGAGCCATGAGAGGGCACTGACAATTTACTCACCGTTGGGAATACCAACATGGTGTCATCTATGTCCATTGCATGGGGAGATACAGGAGCAAACCAATTGCAGCTCATCTTAGAGTTTACCAAAGTGGCAGGTACTTGAGAACCTGCTGAAAGGGCCTGAATTGCCACAGGTACCTGTAGCAACGCATATTGGCCAAACTCCTGTGACTATACAGGCTGTATGAGTGCTAAAAAATGCATCCTGGTATGATGGTGGTCATACCTGTTGTAAAGAGCCCTCCACAAATTGTAGAGGGGATGATGTGCATCCCTTTCATGACTCCTGGCAGCCTGCAGCCCCTCCTTGAGCTGCTCCTTGTCCTTGTTGAGCCGCAGGGCAGCTCAATGTTCCGTATGCTGGTGGGACCACATTGTGGCCCTGCCATCTTTTCTCCTTCTTCTTCTCCCCCTCTTTTGAGCCACTGGCATAGCTCAAACTTTTATGGGGAGGTGGGCCTAGAGCCCCTCCCCAATTGCTCAGATACAATTTCTTAGACAGAGTAATGCAATGTCTGCAGCGCAGACAGTAGTACTCTGTGGTAGATGAAAAAAAAAGAGAACTTTGTGCAGGTGACCCTTTATCAGCCCAAATTGGCTGACTAATATAGTGTCTATAGCCAGCTTGCATCAGCATCAGCCACAAGTTGGCTAATATATTAGCATGCCACAGTCTAGAAGTCCATGGCTTACTAACGCAACTTGCTTTGTCATACCAGTTGTCCAGGGCATTTTACCTCCTAGACCTCTAGATAGTGGTCAAGGGTGTAAGGGCGACCCCCGGGGGTTGTGGCTAATCACACAACTGGCAGAGGAGAATCCAAAGTATATTAAAAGGTAAGTATAACAAGAATGGTAAGTGAGTAAATACCTGGCAGAGGGGAATCCAAAGAGAACAAGTCTAAGGATCCCTCTGCCAGAGTCCGAGAAAATAAACATAGGTCACGTGTCCGGTGGCTGTGCTAGCTCTGGACTAGACTCCGGACTAAACTCTGGACTAAACTCCGGACTGAACTCCAGACTAAACATAAGTAGTCAATGGAATAATGTAAGTATGGGAATACCTGGGAGAATAAAAAGGAAAGAGAAGGGGAGTCTCCTGACAAAGGGCCTCTAAATTCTTGCACACCTCCAATAACTCCCAAGTCGTATCCCTGAGGCTCCAATGAACCTCGAATTCCAGACCAGAATTGGTGTCATCCACAAACCATTCCTGGTCATTGGGGGCACCAAAGTTGTATGGCTGCAGTGTCATCCAATTTGGAAATCTAGCATTATTGGTGGCCTTGTAAGGCCACAACAGCAATATGTGGAACTTGGGATGGAGCCTTCATGTATGCAGGGCTCCTGGAAGTTCCAATGTATAGTTAGAAGTCTTGTTAAAGACTTCCAGGACTTGATAGGGCCCTACCCATTTGGGACATAGCTTACGAGCTCGTCTTTTAGGTAGGGCCAGATTTTTAGTCAAAAGGTACACTAGTGGACCTTGCACTATGTTGGGTCTAGCCTGTTAACACTGATTAGCAGCACATGTTTGGAAGATGCAGGCCTCTATAATAGCATCATGGGCTGCTGCCAGAGCTGCCAGATTCTGCAGTGCTTGCTCTGCAAAGTTATGTATTCCCTTTGAAATAATGGAGTCGGACCTGATCTCCTTTATCATGGAGGGCAGGTAACCACTGTTCAGTTCAAACGGTGCATACTTTTTTGACTCTAGCATGCTCACATTAATTGCAAACTCCGTGAGGTTAATGCACTTGACCCAATCACGTTGGTCAGGATGTACAACCATTCTGAGTATTTGTCCAACACTATGGTTGGCTTGTTCCCTCTGTCTATCCATTTGTGAATAGGAGGATGTTGACATTAGAAGCTTGGCTCCTAAGATCTTATGTAGTTCACGCCACTACTTGGATGTGAACTTGGGATCACAGTTGCTGACAATGGAACTAGGGAGGCCATGGAGCCTTACTATTTCTTGTAAGTAAATCCAGGACAGCTGGAATGCTGTCATGGTAGTATGTACTGGTACAAAGTGTACCATACTTGTCATGCAACAGATGATTACCCACAGATAATTGAAGCCCTTGGATTCAGGAAATGGACCAATAAAGTCCATTCCAATAGAATTCCAAGGCTTAGTAGGTATTGGCAGAAAATAAAGTTTATCTGCAGGACGCTGATTGCTCCCTTTAGCTTATTGGCATGACTCACAAGTTGTGCAGAATGCAAGTGTATTGGCCACCATTGTTGGCCACCAATACCATTGACAGACATATTTCATAGTTTGTTGGGCCTCAAAGTGGCCCAATACACTATGAGCCTGGTCAAGAATCTGGGTTACCAATTTGCAGTCCCAGAGTATACATAATACCTTGGTTCCAACCAGATTTTTTATCCAGATCCAGTTATTAGACACCCAGAAGGCCTTATAGTCCTCCAGTTGTTCAAGGATTTTAGCAAAAAGAGTGTCCTTATGATACCCTTTGCTGACCTTGCGATGTAACAACAAATTAGTGTAGTTGTGGGGCATGCATGCTGCAGGGAAGGCATGTAATGCCTCACCCAGTAGCATATCAGCATCATGGTCTTGGACTGGATGACAATAAGTCTTCTCCCTACTCTCATCCAAGATCTGAGCCTCATCATCTCAAGGTTCACACTGATTGTGTAAGAGTCCTGGGTAGATCTTTGTAAGATCTACACAAGCTCATAGTTGGTCCAAGTGCTGCTGCAATTTGGATACCTGTTGAGTGGGCAAATTGTCTCCCTCTGGGTCTATCCTGGCATTTGCACAGACAAATTCATATATATGGTGTACATCTTTAGACGTATCACTCTTGTAGTAGCAAGACAAGCAGTCTGCAACTTTATTCAGTTCTCCCTTGACATATGTAATGTCAAAGTTGAACTTAGACATATAATCCATCCAGCACCATTGTCACGCAGATAGGTTCTGTTGAGTTTTGAAAAACTCAAGTGCCTTGTGATCAGTGTTCACATGGACTTTGTATTTTAAGAGCTTATTCTTCCATTTGAGAAAGCTTCAAGGATAGCCAAGGTCTCAAGTTTGTGCACAGCATAATTTTGCTGTGCATTCATGAACTTTTGGACATAAAACTGGCAGGCCTACAGGTCTGCCAAGTCGGTCCTTGACCATACATTGCTCTGATGCCTGTCTTTGAGGCATTGCACACCAGCCATATAGGATCCTCTTTACAAGGATCAATAGGTCAAATGATTGGCATTTCACTGCAGATATGCTTAATCATATTGAAACACTTGGTGCAAGGGTCACCAATGAAAGGGCGACCCATTCTGCATCATTGCCATGAGAGGTCTGGTATATGCAGATATATCAGGCAGAAAGTTGCTGATATAGTTTACCAACTCCACAAAGCGTTGAATATTGTTGTATATTCTAGGAATGCACCATTCCTGGATCCTCAACAGCTTAGACTCATCAGGGTGAATGCCCTGATCATCAATAATGTGCTCTAAGCACTCTACATGTTCAGCATAGAGATCACACTTTTTCCATTTGAGGCAGAGCTGATTTTGGCATAATCATTCAAATACTATGCTGAGATGACGCTTTTCCTCTATGGAATCAGAATAGACAAATATATCATCTAGATATACATGCATCCATTGCCCTATGACATCTCTAAATATGGATGTCATCAAGCGCTGGAACGTAGCTAGAGCATTACAGTCTCCAATCTGCATAATATGACTATAGTACATTCCTGTAATAGTCATGAACGCCGTTTTGGATATGTCCAAAGGGTGTATCCATACTTGTTCATATGCATTGGTGAGATCAATTTTTGATCTCACTTTTGCATGTGCCACATCTTCACGTATGACCTCCTGGTTGAGTAAGGGCATCACATCCTTAACTGTGTTGTCATTCTGCTGGCAAGCATTTAGAGCCATTCACAGTGTTCTGTCCTTCTTTGGAATACAAAGAAGGGGTGCAGCCTAATCAGCTGCACATGGCTCCCACCATTTAGCCTGCACATAGCATTCAATTTTTGCTCTGAGCTGGTCCTGAAGGGATTGTGGACACCGTGGCATAAAGTACAAGTACCTTTTTGACTCGTTGATGAGGTTAATCTCATGATTAACCTCTCTCTAAAGAGGGAGCTCCTTCTTGATGCTATTTACAATATCCTGGTACCGCTCGTACCACTGCTACCATAGATGCAAGACATCATCTTGTGTCAGCTTAGTCTCCACAGCCTGTTCTCTCTCCTTATGAGTCCAAAGGATCTGTTGATCCTTGGGCTCTGTACAAACAATATTTCTCCATTTGTACCTTTCTCGTAGTGCTGCCAGACAAATTTCACACTTGTCTGGTATATTAAGCCAGCTCTTCAGCTTTCCTTCCAGTTTAGGAGCCCATTGAAACTCATGCGGTTCCGAGATCTCCTTCAGGAGAGCACTCTGAAATACCTCCCCGTAGGTCCTCATCACCTTTCCAGGGGCTGCCCTCACATTCAGGTCTCTTATGACCTGATTCCACTCCTGTGGCATATGTGAGTCAGTGTTCCATTCCCTCACAGACTTGGGCACAGGTGTGTTCCAAATCTGTTGCCTGGTCTTACTATTGACCAGTCGGGTCCCAGCACTAGGTGACACTGGTTGCTTTGAAGCCCTCTGAGCTTTGCCAGCTCCACCCTCCTTCCCCCTCTTGTAAGGAATACTAAGCTTTTCACCCATCAACAACGGCGCACCCTTCTGTGGTGGCGCAGTGCTTCTAGCCTGTGCCTCCATCAAATTGGTGTGTTCTCCCCTTGGGAAAGGCCCACCGCCTGCTACAAGTTATGGTGCCTTCTCATCACAATGCTTCTCTGTTGTGCAGAAACGCCGCAATTGCCCATTGGCCTCATCCAACCCCAGCCTCTGTGCTGGTGTTGCCACTCTGTTAATAATCACTTGATCATTGTTAAAGTCCAACTGGACTTTATGTTCCCTCATACAAGGAGTATCAATAATCATATCATATCGGTCAAAGTTTGCAACATCCATATAGACATTGCTACACTCCATCGGCACCTTTATAGTTACTCATGCCCCATAATTTACAATGGAACAACTACCAATTGTTCCTAATTGCAGGGTGATTGGAGTAGCCAATGTGGCTACTCAAACCCTGGCTATGTGCGCAAAGGACAGGATAAGCCCTGAAGTAGTGCTCTCCAAGTCCCAAAGCATCCACGCTTGGTGACTATTAACCTCAACCCAGGTTACCAGACACTCTTTGTTTGTGACTGGGACTACTGGATGCTCCATGGCAGACTTGTCTGCCAACAGTTTAATCTTGCACATTCGCACTCAGTTAGGACAATCATCCTGCAGATCGTTTCCAGATCCATAATCAGTGAGGGCATGAATCCCCTCACTATTACTGTCACAAGTATAATACTCATTATCATACATCTCTAATTCAACGTAGTTATCCTGAGGTACAGACCCTGACTCAGACCCATCAGCCTCATCACCAGATCTCTGGTCCTGAGCCTTGTCTGAGTCCAATTCTTCCTCAGGTGTTTTAAATGGCACCACAGTATGCACTGCATGTACATGCCCCTATGGAACCACTTTACGTGGCCTCCAACAATCCCAAGCAAAGTAACCCTTCTTGCCACAATTGTAGCAAGTTGTTGGGGTAGTATTATCCAGAGAGAGTTGACTAACAGCATTGGTCACCCCCTTTAACCCCTGCTCCACCCCTGCCTGTTGAGGTTTCAACAGTGCTCCAACCTTTGGAGCAGCACGCCCTGTGCCTAGTGGTGCTACTTGAATCACCCAAGGTCCTGCCTGTGCAGGAGGTCCTTGAGAGACCTCTTGCCATGGGAGCACATTATCACTATGCTTATGGAAAATAGTGACAGTACATCCTGTACAATTTTTGCTGTGCTCCAAGTAGTGCGCAGCAGTCTTATGACTGCTCTCATAGGCCCTAGCCTCAAAAACAAACTCCTCAATGGTGTTCACTTCTGGAGCTAGTCCCCCATCACGTATGAGAGCAATGAGTATATTGGAGGGGATTCCCTCCAAGAACTGCTCTTAGATCATGAATTCATCAGGGAAGACAGCCATATTCTGAGCCTGGTCAAGCAGGGCATAATAGAAGCCCTGCACTCCTTTTTCAGCTATATACCTTACTCTGTAGAATGCATCATGAGCATCCTGCATTGTAAAAGGTTGCACAAAACACTTGTACAGTCCAAGAACCACGTCCTTGAAAGTCCAGTGTGCCTGTGCCCGATTGACATGTATAACGTGGCGCAGGTACTATTTGAGTGCTGAAGCACTCAAATAGTCCATGAGGGCAAGAACTTTTTCATGTTCTTGTTCCTCTCCTCCTAACTAAGCCATTGCATAGTTCATGCATACACTCATCAGCCAATCCTCAAGTTTACTAAACTTGGATGACCCATTGTAAGGAGTCATGACCTTCAGAGATTCCGGTCTTTTGCTTTTCACCCCTTCAGGCATCATAACTCAAACAGCTAAAAGCTGTTTGATTGTTGTGTGCAGGCGATTGTGCATCATCTGACAATGGAACTCATGAGCTTCCTCTACTTCCAGAGTGGCAAAATGCGAACAATGTTGAGGAGGCATCTCAAACCTCCTTGGCTGCCGCATCTCCAAACTCACTCAAGAGTATGGAGATCTAGTATGACCAACATTGGTCATCCTCAAATCCACCACTGTGCTTCCAATGCACATTGGTGGGTCCCTTGTGATAGGTGCAGGTAGGGGAGATCCCCTCCAAGCATCAAGTGCTCCAAGGCAGGCCTCACCCTCCTCCTGCTTTACCATTGGAGGGAGTTCTGGTTGAACTCCACTCACATTGCAGGTATTCATGGCAGTGTTCCCTTGGAACCTCACACCCTGATCTTCAATGAAGAACTGACCATGGTCCTTCAGATCACCTTGATGGAATTTCTGTAGAATGACACAGTCATTCCACATCAACCCTTGTTATTGGGGTATATTGCACCGTAGTGGAGCCCAATTGGGATCTGCTGTAAAAGCAGATCCTCCTTCAGTTGATGCAGCTTTGTTAGGCACAATTGTTCCTAACGCTGCTCTCCTCTGACATTCCATTGCAGCCTGTCTGACTGCATAGTTCTGAGGAGGTTTTTCCAGGCTGCTGAGGGGCATGAAGCATTGAAAATGCTTCATTGACCAGGGACAACAATAACGGTTTGTCCTTTGTGGGCAAGGGAGAGGGCCAATCTAAAGATCCTTGGGGGATCCTCAGCACCATTTCCTCTCCAGGTATTCCTTTACCTCTTGCTCCAAAAAATCAATGTAGAGTTCAATGAACTCTTCTGGGGCATTGAGGATAATATTATCCTCTAAACTTTGCTGGATCGCAATATGTTTAGCCACTCTAGTGGCTAACCATTGCCTAGTAGAGGCTTTGGGAACCTCTACATGATCCCTCCAGAACACAAGAACTCTTCAGTTGAGAATCTCATCCAGACCTGTTCTGTGCTCTGTATCTGAGATATCAGGTGCTTCTTCAGAAACTGTCTTGACATAGGCTGAGAACATCATTCTCCGCCCTAAACCTGATGATGGACCAGCTTGTGATGAGACTGACTCCTCCACATAGGGTTCTCTATGGGTACCCTGCATGCCTATTGAGGCGCGTTGAAGTCGCCCAGTTCCAACTACAGAGCTCTGTCAGAGCTCAGTCTGGCTCACCCCTTACCTTGCACTAGGTAAGACTGCTCCAGTCTCTCCACTCTGTGCAGATGGTCGACCATTATCTCATGGTCAAGTGGGAGTAGCGGAAAAAAGGCCTTCTGGCATTCCTCCACCTCCCACACCCATGGCACATTGTAACGTGGCATTGCTTCCTAATTTCTATGGAGCGCTCTGAGGTGCTCCACTTGCTGAGTTCCTGGGATCATGCCCAGAAACTCCTCTCTCCATGGACATAGATATACCCACTCCCTACTATAACGGTTTCACTCTGAACCTGTTTTAGTACAATCACTGATTGTAAAATTTGAACTTCTTTTGCAGAAGTTTGGTCGCTTGCCATAGCAAAGATAGTCAATGCAGGTTGACTTGAAAAAATGTAACGTGATTACTGAGCCTTTCATGCATGAGACCATAAATCAGAACCTATCTATTGATTCTGGCTATGGTGGTGCAAAAAAAACTACTTAAGATTATATAAGATAACTTCAATACTTATATACTAACAAACTATTACATAATTATTAATAAGGCTAATTCTAAAGTAAGAGTACATTATAATAAGTACCGTAATGAGCATGGTCCATTACAGAAATCGTCTTTGTCAGGAGACTCCCCTTTTTGTTCCTTTTCTTTTCAAGTTCATTTACTAGTACTGTCATGACCCTCCACCAACCCCCGGAGAACCCCTTGACCCCCCACCAACCCCGACCTCCCCCGAGACTAGCCAACAGCCCCTCCACCCAACAACTTGCCACGACCTCTCCCATATGCACCCCGGACCATCCGGCACCACCCCTGGCCATCACGTGGATCGCTGGACCATCACGCAGATCTTCCGACCATTGCTGGTCGCGCCACCACCATTGATCTCGCGGACCCACATGCGATCTCCCCAATACGACCACCAGCTGCCCCGCTGCCACAGCCCGCCACCACACATACAATCCCAGGACCCTCCGGACCCTCAGTCGATCCTGTGGGCCCACACGCAATCTTTCCAATATGACTGCCAGCCACCCACCGCCGCACATACAGTCCTGGGATCCTCCCGGAACCCTTTCTAGACAGCATTCACCCCCGCCATAGTATATAAGGATCCTAGGTAGCCCCCATGTACCTTAGTCTCGATATTACCAATAACTATCTGTGTTTTGACCTAACTCTCTGTCAATTTCCCACGCTTGTTTCTGTCTCTTCCGTGCTTACCTGAGTTGCTTCTCCGGCACGCACCTCATTGACTAGCACGCGCTCCACCCCTCTAAGTCTGCCTCTGTCTTGTCTCCGGGAACTCCCCCGTCGACTCGACCACTTCTCCGCTAAGCAATCCCTGAGTAAGCCTGCCCCTGGGACTCTACTCCACCTTGTCTCTTGCTCCGGAGCTCACCCCAGAGCCCTCAACACCACATCCTACATAGTTTGGCACTCGTTTGCGCCTCGTAAGGTCGTTGCTTACTAGGAAAGGCCCCTGGGTCAGCAGAACCTGACAATTACTACCTTTACTTACTTACTTCATTTTGCCAGCCCAAGCACCAACAGCTGATTATGTTAGCCTTAGTTCTAATGGCCACTTATATCAGCATCTGTCAGATCAACCCTGGCACAGTCATGCTCAGCATGTTCAGGTGACTGACTGCATTATTTTTGGGCTTCTGGCTCTGAGAAATTCTTAGACTTGTTCTCTTTAGATTTCCCTCTGCCAGGTGATTAGCTACATTCTGTTGTATTGTAATGAGCTTTAATATACTTTTAGATTTCTCTCTGCTAGTTGTGTGATTAGCTGCAACTCCCAAAGCTCACCTTTACAGCAGAACAAGTTTCCTAATTTTGGTTTAAAGGCCCCCTACAGCATGCCTAGATATTCCATGCCTCTGTTTGCTGCTTTTCCACTAAACTTAAGCCTTAGTGCTCTATGTTCCTGCTTGCCTTTTCAGACCCCTCTGTGGAGGCTCCAGCCCTGCAGAACAATGCCTGAAGTTGCTTGCTTCAACTGGAAGCACAGGTGCAACTTACACAGACCTCACTCACTCTCCACACCGCTAAACTCTCAACCCTTTGTCAGACTACCAAAGCCATCTCTGATTCACTCCAGATGCTCCTTAAACATCTTTCTGCAGTGCCTGCTGCACCTCTGCCTCCTTCAATACTGGTATTAAAAACAGCCCCTTCGATGCAGAGACATGCCAACATTCTCTGCTCAGTGCTATCTAATGCCTACAACGGTGACCATGCATCTGGGGAGCACTTCCTCCAATCATATGTCACCTATATCCAGCTCTGTGCAGACAATTTCCTTTCTAACAAGCTGAAGATTGCATGGGTCCTGTCTTATATAAAGTCTAGATGGGTGGCAACCTACATAATGAGAGGTTTCTGGCATCTCCGAGACATCAGCAGATTTGCAGACTGAGCTGAGTTTGAGCAAGAGTTTCGAGATAAGTTCTTTCCTTAGAACCCTGCCAAAACCACTGCTCTAGTCCTCCATAACAGGGACTAATATGGGCATAGCAAGCAATCCTTGGACAAATATATTGATACATTCTGGGCCTTGGTGGAGCAGGCTGAATACCTGGATGGCCTCTACTTCTGTTTGATGTTTTGAGAGGAGCTACACCCAGCCCTCATGGAATGCATGGACAACCTCACAGAAAGATGCCCCACTGACAACCAGATCACTTCATGGTACTGAGTAGCCTGGGACAAATAGCAGCTCATGGAGCTCAAATGTAACCTGCATTGGTCTGCTGCTTCTGCTTCTCATGCACACTACTCAATTCCTCCTTCTTGCATCTGAGCACTACCATCACTTGTGCCCCTTGCAGCAATGCAGCCTGTGCACCCTTCCCTACCCCCTGGAGCTCCAATGAACGTGAACAGGTTGGCAATGATCTGTCCTTCTACACCTATGCTAGCATTGCAGCACACTCAGACACTTTGTGCAGAGGTGCCTCCTTGGGCTTGAAGTGTGTTACCTCACTCCAGAGGAACAAGAGGAGTTGCTCCTGCAGCTCCTGGCAGCCCACAATGTAGCAGGAGTTTTATCCCCCAATGCCACTGCTTCAGAGGAGTATGCAGGGATGACACTGAAGGAATGCAGTGGATGAGAAGCCGCAGAAAAGGGTTTTTAGAGAGGCAACAAGTAACCAGTATATCTCCATTGCCTAGTGCAAATTGGTTTGCTTGTCTGTCAGTAAATGTGATTAATACAGTTTCTATTGACAGCTCTACTCCTGCTACTGTGAGCACCCTCCTCAATATATTACCTTCCTCCAAGATGACAACCCCAATTTCCTTTGCTCTTCCTTAATTGCAACCTTAACTTCCAGCCCAGAAGCGACACCTCCCCCACTGCTATGTGATAGCCTCCACCCCCTCTGCTAATTCACTCTGGTTAGATATCAAAATAAAGACCACAGACACACAGTAGGTCCAGAATGTTGCTGCCCATCTTAACTCTACAGCAACAGGGCTATTCCTAGACTCTGGCTATGTAGAGCACCATCAACTCACCACACAACCCCTCCCATTTCCAATCCTCATGTACAACATTTATGGCACCTCAAATGAGGCTGGCTCCATCCATGCTGTAATGGACTTGATTCTTTGCTACAAGTCCTACTCCAAGCAGACTATTTTCACAGTCACCAGTCCAGGAAAATGGGAGATAATCCTTGGTTTCTTCTGGCTCTGCAAGCACAACCTGGAGATTGACTAGGCCAAAGGGGAGGTGAGCATGAGCTGGTGCCACCAATGTTGTGCCACTTGTGCCACAGAATCAAAGAAGGAGCAGCTCACTGTGAAACAGGAATATCACTATCCAGGCTTGCTGACTAGAGTATCTCTCCTTCACAGACTTGGACTTCCTAAAACCCCTGCTTCTAGTGTTCCCCTATATAGAGGCCCTCTATGGAGATAACAGACATAGCAGGGGCTACTCTGAGCAGGAAGAAGCCCACAAAGAAGAGTTTTGAATTGCTCAAGACCTGGAGCAGCTAGACAATGCCATCAAAGTGGAAGACCATATCTATGCCATTGCTCTGTGGATGCTGCTATCCTCTGAGGAGATCTAGGCTAGTTAGACCACTTCCCAGCAACTAGCCCAGGCCTTTGCAGCAAATGGTCCTGTGTGAGCCTTTTGAGATGCAGTTCCTGACTATCTGCATGACTTCAAGGATGTCTTCTCTAAGACCTTGTTTGACTCACTTTCATAGCACAAGCAGTGGGACCATGCTATTGAGCTGATGCCCAATGCCACCCCTACTAGCTGCAAGGTCTATCCACTTGTTCTAAAGAAGCAGGACAAACTGGATGCATTCCTCCAGAAAAATCTCGAGTCCAGCCATATATGTCTCTTCAAATCTTCAATGGCCTCACTAGTGTTCTTCATCAAGAAGAAGGATAGTTCCCTCTGGCTAGTCTAAGACTATTGCATGCTCAATGTGATGACTGTCAAGAACTGCTACCCCCTTTCCCTCATTTCCAAGCTCATCAACAATCTCCAGGATGCAATATTTCACAAAGTTGAACATTTGGTGGAGCTGCAACAACGTGCTCATCCAGAAGAGAGATGAGTGGAAAGAAGCATTCCAGACTAAGTATAGATTGTTTGAGCTGCTCATCATGTTCTTCAAGCTCACAAACAGTCTGGCTACTTTCCAAACAACAATGAACAATATTTTCTGAGATTTGATTATGGAGAGCGTAGTGTGCATATACCTCAATGATATCTTCATCTATACTAAGACCCTAGAGGAATATTGTCATATCATTCATGTCATCCTGAACTGCCTGCATCAGCACTAGCTCTACCTCAAACCAGAGAAATGCAAATTCAAATGGGCCTGCATCGAGTACTTGGAGCTAATCATCTCACACAAAATGGTGGAGATGAACCTAGTGAAGGTAGCTGGCATTGCACAGTGGCCAGAGCCCCAGAACAGGAAGGAAGTACAGGCCTTCCTGGAATTTGTAAACTTTTACTAGTGATTCATTCAGGACGTCTTGCAGCACATGCACCTTCTGTTTGATCTCACTGGGAAGGATGTGGGCTGGAAGTAGGGCAGCATGGAGCAGAAGGCTTTTGACAGCCTCAAGTCTGCCATCACCTCCAAACCAGTTCTGGTATTCCTGGACAATGACCACTGATGAGCCCCCAGTTTGGCTCAACACATTTTAAGCTTTTTATGCACCATTTAGCACTAGACCAAGGCAGCAAGACTCCAGCACTCCCCTACAGACAAATCCCCATTCAGCAACATTGTGACCTTGCAGCCAAGTATGACACTTACAAGCAATAGTAAGATACCTATGCACCAGCTAGCCTTGCTGCCTGCTCCATGGCAGGACATGGGCATTACCAGCTCACTGGCTCCCTTCTCCACAAGGTGTGCTCCCACTAGCCCCAAACTCAATGTGTTCTAATCATGTGATGCATCATGCCTGCTATCTGCATGTGCTGCCCCTTGTCAAAACTTGATGTTTGATGGATGTCATGCCACTACCCCTGCAGTTTGCCTCCACACTCTACTGGCCATTGCTGCTGCCATCAGCAGATCACTGCCAGCCTGGCTTTTCTCTTTGAGTCTAATTCTAAATATGCTTGTTTTTGACTTAATGATGATAGCTGACTAATAGCTGGCACTTTCTGTCACTGCCACTACACACCACATTACAATTTAGCACCCACTTTTGCCATGGCCCTGTCATAAAACTGACATCTTGCACATTACCTGGCAGCATGCTTTAGCTAGCTGCTCACATGACCCTTTCTGAGTAGCATTTACCTTTCTTATAGTATTATTAATGGACTTTTACTTACATTTTCATTAATGGTAACTATTAGAGTCATTGCTGACCCTTCACTAAGTCGCCACCTTTACTTACTATAAATACTTTACTTTTTGTCAGCAGCAAATCATCCAATCACACTGAGCCTTTTTTGCTCCACAGTTCAAATCACTAAGTCCACTCAAGGTGCTAAGCAATTAGTAGCCTTGCTTTACTTCATCTACACTAAAGCTCTTAGCACTGTCTTTGCCTTATGTTCTAACAGTACTATATAGGTACATTTTTGTTGCTGGCACAATTGCTTGCTGCCTTGTGCTCTTGACATTTTGTGCTTAACATTAGCAGCTAAGTTTTAGAAGCTTCATAAGCTTACTGTGTTCCATCTACCATTCACCAACCTCTTACTGCCTGCTACCAAAGGCAGCAAACATCTCCAACACCACACTTCACTTTAAAATTGAGTAACTGAGACTTGCCTGGGACTCCCTCAGCATTTTGCAAGCCCAATGCAAAACAAAGCTAAGTGCAGCTTACTAGGAAAGCAATTAGCTAAACTTTAGACACATCACTGCTCTTTCTGCTTTAAGGCTGACAGTTCTGATTTTGCAATGGGCATGGTTCTGTCCTAGGAGTTCTCAGAAGATGGTAAGTGGCACCTGGTTACCTTCTACTCCAAGAGCCTCAATGCTGTGAAGTGCAACTACAAGATCCATAACAAGGAGATGCTGGCAATTGTCTGGTTCTTAAAGGAGTGATGCCACTTCTTGGAAGAAGCTCAGCATAAGTTCATAAGTCTGGACAGACCACAAGAATCTTGAGTACTTCTGGACTGCCAAGAAGCTCAATCACTAACAGGCACACTGGTTCTTGTACCTTGCCAACTTTGACTTTTCTCTCCACTACAAGCTGGGCCAAATCATGGGGAAGCTCAATGCACTATCATGACATGCTGACCATGGCTCTGGAACTGGGGACAATAATAACCTGGTGCTCCTTTGTCTGGAGCTGTTTGCTATCCAGGCCATAGAGGGTGTGTCCATGCAGGGAGATGAGGTCAACATACTCTGAGACATCTGGCAAGGCAACTGGAAAGGAATCTATGAGAACTTGGTAGCCAGAGCTATGCTGGCCCTCTGCTCTGGATGGACCACAGGAGCTAAGTCAGTGCACATGAAGGAGTGGGGCCTGCAGGACAGCCTCCTCACCTTCTGCAAACGCATCTATGTCCTGAACAATCCAGAGCTCTGAAGGCACATTGTCAAGCAGCATTATAATTCTTGACTTGTGGAATACTCCAGCTATTGGAAGATGCTGGAGCTTATATTCTGGAACTACTGGTGGCTCCAGATGTCATGGTATATTGGCTCCTACGCTAGCACCTGCGACTTATGCCTCTGGACCAAGCCCCAGCGACACCTTCCAGTTGGACAGTTGCACAGCATGTTGAAGTGTAGTCTTCATGGACTTCATTGTAGAACTACCAGACTCTCATAGCTATGGTGTGATCATAGTCATCATGGACCTGTGTAGCAAGCAGGCTCACTTCATTCTGATCCACACCACCTGTTCTGCTATGGGCACTGCCAACAACTTCTACTGGAAGAACATGTAGAAGCTCCACAGCCTCTTCAATGCCTATGTCTCTAACAAAGAACCACAGTTTGTTGCAGAGTTTACATGCAAGCTCTACTGACTCCTTCATGTCAAGCTCCACACCTCCACTGCATACCACCCACAGTCAAATAGTCAGACCAAACAGGTCAACCAGGAGCTTGAATAATACCTCTGTCTGTTCTGCAATGAGTGACAGGATAACAGGAATGAGCTCCTCCTAGAGGTAAAATTCATACAATAATGCTACCAAGATCTCTCTGTTCCTCTTGGATACCAGATGTCATCCCCAAATGGATTTTGAACCCTTCAGACATTGATCAGAGAATGAGTCCATCAACAAGTTTGTAGACTAGATGTGTGAGGCTCAGGAGGAGGCCAACATAGCCTTGACCAGGGCAAAGGGTGACATAGCTCAGTATTACAATCAGGAATGACTCCCAGCCTCTGTGGACAAACCTGAAGACTGTGTGTACTTGGATTCCTCTGACATCACCACTATGTGACCATCCAAAAAGCTGTCTCATTGCCAACTTGAACTGTATCTGGTGGAAAGACAGATAGGCCTCCTGGCTTACCAGCTCTGGCTGCCCCTTGGAATGCATCAACTCCACCCAGTCTTTAACGTGGTCAAGCTCATCCCAGCTCTAGACAACCCCATACTAGGACAATGAGTGCCACTGCCCCCACCTCCAGTCCTGGTAGAAGATGGCCTAGAGTACAAGGTAGAGAAAATCCTGGATAGCTGTCTATTCTGCTGCAAGCTACAGTACAAGGTGAAGTGGAAGAGCTATGGTATTGAGAACATTTCATAGAAGTCTGCTGATAGCATTCATGCCCCCTCCCTCATCCAGGAGTTCTATTGCACACACTCAGACACACTGCAGGCCATTTGAGGCATCTACTCCACTTCCCTAACCTGGCTCTCCAAGACCTGTTCTACCCTGCATGTTGAGATGCTGCACTCTAAGGGAGGGGTAATGTCAAGGGACTCCCCTCTCCATTCCTTTTCTTCTCAAGTTCATTTACTATTACTACCTTTACTTACTTACTTTATTCCACCAGCCCAAGCACCAACAGCTGATTATGTCAGCCTTGATTCCAATAGCTACTTATGTCAGCATCTATCAGGTTGACCTAGCACAGCCATGCTCAGCACAGTCAGGTAACTGACTGCATTATTTTTGGGCTTCTGACTCTGGAAAATCTTTAGACTTGTTCTCTTTGGATTTCCCTCTGCCAGATGATTAGCTACATTTTGTTGTATTGTAATGGGTTCTAATACACCTTTGGATTTTCCTCTGCCAGTTGTGTGATTAGTTGCAATTTCTAGAAGTCGCCCTTACAGTTTTAGATTTGTTTCAATGCAACAAAGAAATTAGAAATGCCACACAAAGTCTTGCAATGGTGTTGTTGAAGGTTGCACAACATTTATATTGGTATGATATATACAGCAAGTTGTTTAAACTCTTGGCTTTCAGCAAAGAAAGGTGTTGTCAAGAGACTGCTATTTTACATTTATTTCTTCACACTTTCTCCACCCATTTTATGTCTATTTCTTCACTTTTCAGCCTTGCTTTCAACCCTTTAGACTTCTGCCTACTTGGTTGGGGGCTAGCACAGGCCATATCCCTTTGATTTACTCAGCCTAATGCCAGACTCTCTCAGATGTCAAATTGGTCTGAGTTTTAAAAAAGAGAATTTTTCCAGCTATCAAGCCATCATTTACTCCCTCTTTTCAGACTCAACTGCACATGTGACCCAGACAGGTGATCTGTACATGTGACCACTACATGTGGCTTACATATCATGTGACTTACTTTTTATTTTCTTTGAGCATCTGGCAGAGTGAATCCTTAAACTTGTTCTCTTTGGATTTCCCTCTACCAGGTATGCAGCTATTATTAATTACTTATACCTACACCAATACTCTTTAAATTTCTCTCTGCTAGCTGTGTGATTGAGCTATAGCCTCTAGAGGTTGCCCTTACAAGTGTATTAAAAAAACTTTTGGCACCATTGCAACAAGTGCTATTATTATTAGCACTATCAAAGGTTGATTAAGGAGAGGGCAAAGCAGAGAGAACTAGGTTGATAAAGGAGAGGACAAGGCAAAGAAGACAAAAGACAATGAGTGCAGATAAATAAATAGAATAACAAACAAGATAAAGAGACAGAATTCAAGCAAAACATTACACAGTCTCTGATGACCACTGTCTGACTGCATGAAATAATGTGAGAAGTCCACAGCTAT
Source organism: Termitomyces sp. T70a (assembly GCA_017657195.1). Classification (NCBI taxonomy): domain Eukaryota; kingdom Fungi; phylum Basidiomycota; class Agaricomycetes; order Agaricales; family Lyophyllaceae; genus Termitomyces; species Termitomyces sp. T70a. Next base: position 403 of record JAGGAT010000653.1, on the reverse strand, counting down.
AAGAAATGAAGATATACAAGACAAAACAACACAGAAAATGCAGGTAGTAAGAGCAGATGTGTTGTAGAGAGGAGAAATAGGGGGAGCACATAATCAAATATCAAACTAAAAATTTTTCAGCCTTTGCTGCCAGACAAAAAACCCACTACTAAAGTAGTAGGAATGACACAAATGGGTGCCCTTTGGCTCCACAGTGTGAGGGCGACCTTTGGAAGCTATGGCTCAGTCACACAGCTGGCAAAGGGAGATCCAAAGTGTATTAGTGTATGTATAAGTAATAGAAGTAAGTAATAACAACTACACACCTGGCAAAGGGAGATCCAAAAAGAACAAGTCTAAGGATTCACCTTGCCAGGCGCTCAGAAAATAAAAGTAAATCACATGATATATAAGTCACATGTGA
>JAGGAT010000652.1:0-21064 GCA_017657195.1 Termitomyces sp. T70a | reverse complement strand
CAGGCAGAAATTTCTATCCTTTTGACAGAGTTTCTTGTCTGCAAAATTTTTATCCAACTTTGGCAATTCTCCTTCATTTAATTATTCAAATGCAGTAAACTGCATAAAGCCCTTTGAACATGAATAAACATATCCTGTCCCTCAAGTTTTTCTATATCACTAGCTATTGTTTGTAATCAATAGAGTTACATAGTAGTATGTACACCTGATGATAGACCAGAGTAAACTCTGAACATGCTCTATAGTTCAAGTTCTGGGAGTGACTGAAGGTAAGCACAAAGTTTCTCTAGTGCCTTTTTGCAGTGTGACAATTTATCTTTCTATTCTGGATGCATTACTTATAATAATAAATAAAACTCTCTAAAATCAAAGGCACTAATGTGAATCCAGTACCAATTGGCTCAAAGATGGCATCTCATCTGAAAACTTTTGACCTTGTACAGGCATGATAAGCACATTTATGTGTCCCTCAAAGATTCTGGGTTTGGAACTTACACAACAAAAACTAACATGGAAATTCAACTCAAAATGCATAGATATGCATAACTATGCTATGCACACTGTGTTTTCTGTTTTAACCATTACACCTGTCTGGCAATGCAGATCTGCAATGTTTCTGCAAGGATTTGAGTAGAGAGAGTCATTTGACATATGAGTTCAGAAGCTCTCCAGCATTTGGCCTTCACAATTATGTCAATTATGTGACCATCTTCAGAGAGCATAGCTTTTACTTCTTTCAACTTGTTTATATTCCCATGATGAAAACTTTTTGACATTTGCCATGCAATGACTTAGATAGTTACAGCAAAGTAATAGCAAAAATGAAATTTGAATTCATTCAAACAGCCAATTGCAGTGGATGTGGCAAGGCCATGCTTTATAACATATTATGTGGAGTTGGCATCAGAGTCTTTGTTGTTGGATATAAGCATCTTATAAGAGGGTAGAATTCCTCAAAGCCTAAAGAGACATTCAGCTAAATAATTGAAATCCAATGACACATTGAAGGAGGGTATATAAAGTAGACAAAGGTGACTTTGATCTCTGAACTTGGAATATAATTAGTTAGATTATACACCTTTAGCTTGATAGATCAGCATGCAACCAAGTCAAGCACATTCTTTGTAAGCCATTCAACAATTTCTCCTCATCAAGCTTAATAACCCAAACACCTTTGTGTAATAGCAAGAACTGGTAGAAACACTGACAGAGAGTTAGTATGTTAGTAAGAGTTAAGACAAAATATGTGAAGATGATATAACAAATGAGTGCTACTATATAAATGTCAAAAATGAATGTCTAAAAAAAGGTAAATAACTTTATATGATTAATGTTTGTTGATTATAACAATGCCAATCTGGAGCATGTATGTAGTCAGTTTAGAAATATATATTATATGATAAATTACAAATATTTTTTGTTGGCACAGAACCAGTACTTTCTGGAATTGTAAGTCAATTGTCTATGAGTTTCAAGTTAATCAACAGTTTTCAAAGAATATGTATAAACTTTGTGTATGCATCAATTTTGTGGATAAAGGTAAAAGGTGATGCAAAGTTGTTTTTTGTCATTAAAACCTTTGATAGTATAATGGTGGCTTGAGGTGTAGGAATGCATTGAGGTGCTGTTAAAATCATTTAGTTGACAGTAGCAGTTTAGATAACAAATTCTTAGTGCCACTACAAGTATTTAGTTTATTGTTTCATGAGAATATGTAGGTATTGGTTTATTACTTGACATAAACCATGATTTGCATTTTTATTTTGAAGTTGAAAGGGTGTGTGTCACAGATATGGGGAATACAATTTGATAGAGCAGTATAATATGTATACTATAGGGTATAGATTAGGTAATAAAATGTGAAGAAAGGAGGCAGAAGAACATAGGTTGAAAAACTTACTAATATTAAACTCTGCATTGTGTCATTTATCAATGGGACTGATTAGTGTGTTGTTTTAAATAATTAATCACTTTGAAGGCTTAGCCATGATTTGTTTGACTTGGCTGTCAGAATATGGGACAGAATATGTTTATTCATGTTCAAAGGGCTTTATGCAGTTTACTGCATGGATCATGCAGCCAAGTCTTCTGCACATGGTTATTAGCCCAGAGCCTGCACTTTGTAAAGGTGGGCATTTCTATTGTACTAGCACTATTCCAGATTCAATTGTTGGAATTTTCCATGATTTCATCAGAAGGCGCACAGTCACCAATACTGAACATTGAGATGCATCAAATTTGCTTTTGACCAGCATCTTGATGTTCTACATCCTAGACCTTGTGAATCCTTCTGATTGTAAGTGATTGATAGATATTGATTATAAACACATTGAAGAGGTTTCAGTTCCAATCACAACTCATCTACCAGATCCTCTAACATGGAACGGAGCTCTTTCTGTCAGGTTCTGCTGACCCGGAGGCCTTTTCTAGTAAGCAACAACCTTACGAGGTGCAAGCAAGTGCCAAACTACATAGGATGCGGTGTTGAGGGCTCTGGGGCGAGTTCCAGAGCATGAGACAAGGGGGGAAGTAGAGTCCTGGGGATGGGCTTACTTGGGGATTACTTAGCAGGGAGAGTGGTCAAGTCAATGGGGGGGGGTTCCCGGAGATGAGATGGATGCAAACTTTTAGAGGAATGGAGTGCGTGCCAGTCAATGAGGTGCATGCCGGAGAAGTGACTAAGGCAAGCACTGAAGAGACGGAAACAAGCACAGGAAATCAAACAGAGAGTTAGATCAAAACACAGATAGTTATTGGCAATATTGAGACTAAGGTACATGGGGGCTACCTAGGGTCCTTATATACTATGGCAGGTAGGAAGGGTTCCGGGAGGGTCCCAGGATTGTATGCGTGGTGGCGGGAGGCTGGCAGTCATATTGGGAAGATTGTGCATGGGCCTGCGGGATTGATTGAGGGTCCGGAGGGTCCCAGGATTGTATGCATAGCGGTGGGTGGTGGCGGCAGGGCAGCTAGTGATTGTATTGGGGGGATTGCATGTGGGTCCACAAGATCAATGGTGGTGGCGCAATCAGTGATGGCCAGGGGATCCGCATGATGGCCGGGGATCTGTGTGATAGCCCGGGGTGATGCCTGGTGGTCCGGGGTGCATATGGGGGAGGTCATGGCAGATCATTGGGTGGAGAGGCTTTTGGTTGGTTTCAGGGGAGGTTGGGGTGGATGGAGGGTTGAGGGGTTCTTGGGGGTTGGTGGGGGGTTGTGACAGTACCCCCCATCAGCGCTGAGACCCTCCAAGGCACACATAGCTGGTCCGTTGGTCCGGGGGTGCGTGGCGGCCCAAGAGTCCAAGCGTGGGAGCCCCAGGGCCCCTCATGATGTCGTGGCCTTCCCCTACTCCTTCTCACACACCCACACCTCCTGCCACCAGTGGGGTGGTGGAGCACCTTGAATGGGAGGCCTGGGATGATTGGTACCATTGTTGCCAGAACCGGGAGTGGGTTGCAGAGTTACACCGCCAGCGTGCATCAGGTTACTTCCCAATCTGGTGTGCTTACCCCTTTTTCCCCCGAGCAATCTTCTCAGGGGCCGGAGGCGGGTCCTAGTCAGCCATCGTTGGTTGCAGGGTCTGGAGAGGTCGTGGCAGGGGGCCCTAGTCAGTCCTCGCATGTCCTGGGAGTGGAGTCGGGGCCTGGTCAAGTGGCGCCTTCCATTGCACGAATGATGGTGCATCCTTGTCCCTGTGTGCTTCCCCCCCTTCTTCTGCACCAGGCCTGGCCCCAGGATTTATCTCTGTCGTGCCCATGGATTGTCAGGTGCCCCTCAGGTCCGTAACTGAGGATGTCTATCAGCAGGCCTTGGGTCATCCACGAGGACCACCCACGCATCAATGGTGTGTGGACAATGGTCCGGTGAGTACCCATTGCATGGAGGAGTACCCGAACTGACCTGAAACAGTGTTTCCATTGTGCATGTTGGGGGGTGCCATGTCTCTTCATGGACCCGGATGCAGCGTCCTGGTGTGATTCTGTGTGTGAGGCGTGTCAGAGCAACCACAAGTGGTGTTCTGTGTCGGCGCTTTGGCAGGCCCACTGCATATTGTGGGAGCAGGGGTGGGATCTTGAGTGGGTGACTTGGAGGATGGGGATAGAGGTGAGGAGTTGGCTGGTGGAACCTGGTTCATCCGAGATTGCGGGGGGTTCTGGGGCAGTGGAGGGGGGCGTGTCGGGGGGTAGGGGCATGCCACCGGTGGGGGGTCATTCCCAGGTTGAGGTCATAGTGGCGTGGCAGGCTCGGGGGTGGTGGTCTGGATGGGGTGGGGGGAGGGTGTGGGCAAGGGGAAGGGGAAGTGGCGGGCCTCTCCTGAGGTTGGCCCTTTGTCTAAGCGGGCCCGGCCAGGGTGCTCCCCATCACCACTGCCCCCAGCGGTGTTCTTGCCATTGTTGAGTCACCCCCTGGCTGTTGATGCCGAGGAGTTGTGGGCCCGGTTGGAGCAGTTGGGGCAGGATTTGCGGCAGTTGTCCGACCAGCATCAAGTGACAGCCGGGTATTTGCAGGAGGTGCGGTCAGAATTGGCGTGGGCCCAGGAAGAGGTACGGGGAGCAGGGAGGGCGAGGGTGTTGGCCAAAGAGGGGTGGGAGGCCATGTCCCAAGAGAGGGATGCAGCCCTGGCAGGCCGGGCAGGGCTGGAGGACGAGTTGGAGGCACTGAAGGTGCGGTTGGAGCAGGGGACGGGTGAGGAGCGAGACCCCGAAGAAGAGGCATGTGTGGCAATTGTCACATGCCTCCTTCGTAATTTGGTGGCAGTGTGGTTGACCTCTCTAGGTGGGTGGTCAGTACTTACCCTGGCCTTGGCTGACAGCAGATAGGGTGGGCCTGGGAGCATCGTCAGCTCCTGGATAGGGCCAACGAGGCCCTATCCTTCTTGCAGGATGGGCTCCAGTCCCCAGTTTCACCAGTGGTTGCGCAGGGGGTAAATCAACTGGGGTGGCTGGTCAGGACCCATCATTGGAGGAATGTCCCGGAGCTGGGGACTTGGTTCGAGAGGGTCCTTGTTGAGGGGGAGCTGGTCCCCACCTTTGAGCAGGCCTTGACAGCGATTATGGTGGTGTATGTGCCTGATGTTCTGGAGGAGGTGGTTGCGGACTGGGTGAGGGAGGGGGAGCCAGGGGCTTCGAGGGATTTTGGGGGTTGGAGTGAGCCAGGGTTCAGTTGTTTTCTTGGGGATCCTTTTTCTTGGGCTGGACCTTCCTGTTTTCCTTTTTGCACTGTAAAATTGTGTACCATAGTTATATATAAAGGGGTCAGTGCTTGGACCTGGGATGGGTGAGCGAGTAATACTAAAGAAATTAATGGGATCTTATCTGGGGATGAGGCAATCACAGATTATCCTCTGGGTCAGGGTGAGGGGACTAACAACTATGAGCTTTAGAGTCAGATGATAGCAAATGCAACGAAGGGGAGAGGAGAAGGGTAAGGAAAGATATTTTGGAGTTACTCGTGGGAGTTGAATCCCTAGTGGAGCCAGAGGCGGGGGTTATGCCTACTACTGCCGTCTGTGGGGTCAGGGCCTGTTGCTGGAGGGCCCTGGGCATTGCTGTTAGAAGTCCCAAAGTTTGTCAGGAGCGCTGGAGAGGTTGTCAAGGGGTTCCTAGGTGTCGTTCTTGGGGCCATAGCCCTTCCACCATACTAGGTAGTGGGGCATCCTCGGATGTTCTGGGAGTCAAGGATTTCGTCGACTTTGTAGTGGTATTCTTCTTTGACTTTGACAGGAGGAGGGGGGTCAGGTTGTCACCCAGAAAAGGGATCTGGGGGGTGCCGCTTGAGGAGTCGGACGTGGAAAACCGGGTGAAGCCCCTTGAGGCTTGGGGGTAGCTCCAGTTCATAAGCATAGGAGGAGATCTTCCGGAGGATTTTGAAGGGTCCCAGGCACTTGTGGTCGAGCTTTGGGGAGGGCCAGTGGGTACAGAGGTGCCTTTGATCTAACCATACCTTGGTCCTGGAGTTCTAGTCAGGGGTGTCTTCTCGCTTGGCATCGGTATGTTTGGAGTAGCTCCAGTTAGCGGTGTCAATTTCTTTGCGGAGGAATTCCTGGAGGGTCTGAAGGTCCTGGGTGATTTCATGGGCAGCATGAGAGGAGATGTCCCAGAGCAAGATCATGAGTCAGGGGTAATATTCTTTGTTGGCGAAGAAGTGTGAGACACTGGTGGCCAAGTGTGGAGTGTTGTTGTAAGTGAATTTGGCCAGTGGGAGTTCAGCGTACCAGTCGTCCTGGAGGTAGTTCACATAGAGTTGGAGGTACTGTTCAAGGGACTGGTTAACTTGTTCAGTCTGTCCATCAGTCTCCGGGTGGTATGCAGTGGAAAGGTTAGTCTTTATGTCAAGCGCCTTACACAGTGAGGTCCAGAACTTGGAGACAAACAGGGGTCCTCAGTCGGAGACAATATTGTCCGGGAGCCCATGTTTGGCAAAGACATGCTCGAGGAAGAGTCAGGCAAATGCTGGGGCGGTGTCTGTGGTGTGGCAGAGTATGAAGATGCCTTGTTTGGTGAGTCTACAGATGACGACAAGGATGGTGTTGAATCCAGCGGAGTCTGGGAGTTCCACAATGTGGTCCATGGAAATGGAGGATGAAGGTCGGCATCCAATGGGGAGGGGTTTGAGGAGCCCATAGGGTCGGTGTTGAGGGACCTTAGCCTGGAGGCAGGGCTCGCAGGAGTGTATGTATCAGGTCATGTCCTTCTTGATGCCTGGCCAAAAGTAAGTCCGGGAGACGAGCAGTAGGGTCTTGTGTATTCCCGGGTGTCTCCAGAGTTTGTGATCATGGTGCTGGCAGAGGACATCAAGTCAGAGTCGGGCATGGTCAGGGACATAGATGCGGCTCTGGCGGAGGAGGAGTCAGTTGTCAGGAGAGAGAGTGAAGGAGGGATCGGGCTTGTGGTTAGGGCAGGGGGTTTTGGGGTTGTGTTTGTTGAAGTATGGATCGTGGGGGGCATGGTGGATCTGATTCAAAAGGGCTTCTTTGTTCATGCTCAGTACCACATTCAGATGTTCTGGGGGGATTACTATGCGGTGATTGAATGCGTTCTGTTTTGCCTCAAAGGACTTCTTGGGGTAAACATTGGGTCATCGGGTGAGGGCATTGGGCTTGGCGCCAAGTCTCCCGGGGCAGTACTGGATTGGGAAGTCGTATTTGGAGAGAATTTCAGACCATCAGGCTTGTCGACAACTGAGCTGTTTGGTTGTGGTGAAGTACTGTAGGTTTTTGTAGTCTGAGTAAACCTGAATGCAATGCTGGGCGCCTTCGAGGTAGGCCCACCACTGTTTGAAGGCTTCAACAATGGCAAGGAGTTCCTTGTCATATATGTTGTAATTCAGTTCTGCATCAATCATAGACCAAGTGTAAAATGCAATGGGCCAGGGTTCCTTGCTGTCAGGCTCGAGCTGCAAGAGAATCCTGGCAATGGCATAGTCGAGGTGTCACATTCTAAAATGATCAGAAGCAAGGGATCATAGTGTCAGAAGACTGGGGTGGTTGTGAACACTTTCTTAAGTAAGTCAAAGATGCTCTGGCACTTACTGTCCCAGTCCCAGGCAATGTTCTTGCGTGTGAGCTGGTTGAGGGGTTTCGTGATGCCAGAGTAGTTGTCTATGAATCTCTGGTAGAAGTTAGCAAAACCCAAGAAGGACTGTACTTCCTTGATGTTCTGGAGTTGGGGCCAGTTGACGATGGCGTCGACTTTTAGGGGGTCCATGCGTACGCTGTCCACTGTTACAATGACGCTGAGGTATTCGACCTCTGTGGTGTGGAAGGAGCATTTCTCAGGTTTAGCATGGAGGTTGTGCTCTCGGAGCCGTTCCAGGATGCACCTCACGTGGGTCTGGTGTTCTTCCATGGAGTTCAAGTAGATGAGTATGTCGTCAAGGTAGACTATGATGAAGATGTTGCTCATGTCATGGAAGATGTCATTCATGAAGTATTGGAATGTGGCGGGGGAGTTAGTCATTCCAAAGGGCATTACGAGGTATTTGAACAGACCATACCGCATGTAGAAGGCGGTTTTCCACTCATGCCCCAGGGCAATGCACATGTTATTATATCCGGATCAGAGGTTGATCTTCATGTATACCTTGGCACTCTGGAGTCAATCAACCAGGTCTCTGATGAGGGGGAGGGAGTAGCAATTCTTCTTCATGACCTTGTTGAGTCTGCGGTAATTAACGCAGAGTCATAGGGAACTGTCCTTCTTCTTGGCAAATAGTACTGGGGTGCCGGCGGCTGAGATCAAGGCCCGTATGAAGCCTTTCCCAAGCATTTCATCAAGATAGTCCTTGAGGGCACAGAGTTCGACCTTGGACATGTTGTAAATCTTGCTAAAAGGGGGGGTTGCGCCATCCTCGAGGTTGATCTGGTGGTTGTAGGTGCAGTGTGGGGGAAGCTCCTTGGCGCTTCCTTTGGAGAATATGTCTGCAAATTTGTGGTATTCTGAAGGGACTACTTCTCATAGAATCTGTTCCTTAGACTTTGTCTCCAGGGGCGCACGGTTTGTCCATAGGTGTTCCTCTAGGAGGGATGGCAAGACTTGGAGCTGGAAAGCGGGGGTCCCTTCTTTGAGGATGCATGTGAAAGGGGCAGCGCTGATGATTTTGATGTTGAGCTGTCCAGGGTTGTGGGGGGCATTGGTTGGTTTGTCGCTTACAGGGGCGGTGTCAGGGGACTTCCATTTTTGGTCATTCAGTGTTACGTCAGCAGTTGTCCCAGCAGCTGGTTATGTCAGCATCCAACAAGTCGACCATGGCACAGCCACCATTACATCAGCCATCATCCCAGCAGCTGGTTACGTCAGTGTCTGCCTAGTTGACTGCCACAGCCACATTCATGGTCAGGTCACCACTGCAGTATTTTTGGACTCCTGGCATGGGGAAATCCTCAGACTTGTTCTCTTCAGATTTCCCTCTGCCAGGTGATTAGTTACATTCCTGTTATATTGTAGTGGTTCCTAATATACCTTCAGATTTCCCTCTGCCAGTTGTGTGATTAGCCGCAACTCCCAGAGGTCGCCCTTACAGGCAGGGGCAGACTGGTGTAGCTGTGCAGGATAGTTGGGCCCCTTGTATTTGTTTCAGGGGATGTTGGGGGGGAATTTTGGGGTTACCAGGGGTGTGGATGTCAGTGGCATGGTCGCTGGGGGCAGGGGCAATTCTGCGGTTCCTTCAGGGTTCTCTGGGGGCGTGGGGGAGTCAAGCATGCCTTTGGAGTTGGCATTTCAGAGGTGGACAACGGCTGCAAGGTGTGCTCCAGGTCAGGGGAACATTATGGTGAGGGTCCTCCAGTCGATGTTGGGGTTTGCATTGTGCAGCCAAGGTAGTCCTAGGACGATGGGGGTGGATTCGTGAAGTTGCATTACCAGGAAGTTGGTGTCAAAGGCTAGTCCGTTGTCCAACATCATAGTGCTGGAGTGGGATTTCTTGATGGGGCCTAATGGAGAGGGGTTGCCGTCAAATAGTTGCAGGCCTAGGGGCTGGTCGAGATTGCGGTGCGGGAGGTCTAAGGTGTCACTGATAAATACCCCAGTGGCCCTGCTGTCGATGAGTGTGGGAAGGGAGTCTTGGAGGTCCCCAAGTTTTGTGTTAATGACAAAGGACCAAGAGGAACTGGATCAGAGTCTGGGGGCGCTTAGGGTGGTGTACAGGGGTCTCGTGCATGGGGGGGGAGGGGTCCGGAGGGGTGGGATGTCAAAGGGGAGTTGTGGTTTGTCAGTCCCGCGGTCAAGTTGGAGGGTGAGTTCCTGCCAGTTGATGTGGGGGTTGGTGTTGTGGAGCCAGGGGAGCCTGAGAATCAGCAGGGCGGAAGGTGTAAGGGCGACCTCCAGGAGCCGCGGCTAATCACACAACTGGCAGAGGGAAATCCGAAGTATATTCAGAAACCATTACAATAGAACAGGAAGGTAACTAATCACCTGGCAGAGGGAAATCCGAAGAGAACAAGTCTAAGGATTCCCTGCGCCAGGAGTCCAAAAATACTACAGAGGTCACCTGACCATGTCCTGGGTTGGATCGAAGGTCCTGGAGTGACTCTGGGAGGTCCAGACATGGACGAAAAAGGAAGTAAGGAAGTCCCTTGACATCACCCCCCCTTAGGGTGCGGCAACTCGATGCGCGGGGTAGAAGAGGTCTTGGAGGGCGAGGTCGGTTGTGGACATGGGGTACATGCCCCGGATGGCTTGTGGCACATTGGGGTGCGTGCGATGGAACTCCCTGACAAGGGCGGGTGCATGAACACCGTCAGCGGGCTCCCAGGAGATGTCTTCGATACCGTAGCCTTTCCACTTCACCTTGTACTGTAGCTGTTGTCAGAATAGACGGCTGTCTAGGATCTTCTCCACTTCATACTCGGGGCCGTTGTCTGCCAGTACCGGTGGTGGAGGCGGGGGTGCACGGTGCCCCGGTATTGGGTCGTCCAGGGCGAGGGTCGGACCCCTGGCATACCAGCTCCGACTGCCCCTTGGGATGCACAAGCTGCACCCAGTCTTCAACGCGGTCAAGCTCACCCTCGCCCTGGACAACCCAATACTGGGGCGCCGTGCACCCCTGCCTCTGCCGCCGGTACTGGCAGACAATGGCCCCGAGTATGAAGTGGAGAAGATCCTAGACAGCCATCTATTCCGACGACAGCTACAGTACAAGGTGAAGTGGAAAGGCTATGGTATCGAAGACATCTCCTGGGAGCCCGCTGACAATGTTCATGCACCCGCCCTTGTCAGGGGTGAGCTTGACCGCGTTGAAGACCAGGTGCAGCTTGCGCATCCCAAGGGGCAGTCAGAGCTGGTATGCCAGGGGTCCGACCTGTCTTTCCACTATGTACGACCCGAGTTGACAAAGGGCCAACTTCCGGGATGGTTGCGTGGTGACAATGTCAGAGGCATCTAGGTACATGCAATCCCCGGGTTTGTAGGTGGGGGCCGGGAGTCGACCCCGGTTGTAGTATCGGGCCATCTCATCCTTTGCCTTGGTCAGCGCCGCCTTGGCCTCTTCCTGAGCTTTGCGCATCCAGTCCACAAACTCGTTGACCACCTCATTCTCCAACCGATGTGCGGGGGGTTCAAATCCCATCTGGGGGTGACGTCCGGTGTCCAGAAGAAATGGGGAGACCTTGGTGGCAGAGTGCACGTGGTTGTTGTACTGGAATTCCGCCTCCAGGAGGAGCTCATCCCAGTCATCCTGCTGTTCGTTGCAGAACAGCCAGAGGTACTGCTCAAGCTCCTGGTTGACCCGTTCCGTCTGGCCGTCGGACTGGGAGTGGTACGTGGTGGAGGTGTGGAGCTTGACGTGAAGGAGCCGGTAGAGCTCATGCATGAACTCCGCAACGAACTGTGGACCTTGGTCAGAGATGTAGGTGTCGGAGAGGCCATGGAGCTTCCATATGTTCTTCCGGTAGAGGTTGGCAGTGCCCATGGCGGAGCAGGTGGTGTGGGTCGGAATGAAGTGGGCCCTCTTACTGCACAGGTCCACTACAACCATGATTGCGTCGTAGCCATGGGAGTCTGGCAGTTCCATGATGAAGTCCACAGAGGCCATGCTCCAACGCGCAGCCAGCATGGGGAGGGGGTGCAGCTGTCTGACTGGGAGGTGTCATTGGGGCTTGGTCTGGAGGCACAGGTCGCAGGTGCTGGTGTAGGAGCCAATATACTGGAACATCTGGGGCCACCAGTAGTTCTGGGAGACCAGCTCCAACATCTTCCAGCGGCTGGGGTGCCCTGCCAGACGGGAGTCGTGATGCTGTTCGACGATGCGCTGTTGGAGCTTAGATGCATCCTCAGAAGGTAAGGAGACCATCCTGCAGACCCCATTCCTCCGCGCGCACTGACTTGGCTCCGGTAGCGCGTCCAGAGCATAGCGCCAACGCGGCCCTAGTGACGGAGTCCTTGTGAATCCCATCCCGATTGCCCCGTTGGATGTCCTGGAGTATTGGGACCTCGTCTCCCTGTACGGCCACGCCTTCTAGGGCTCGGATAGCGAACAGTTCCGGTTGGAGGAGCACCATGTTGTCATTGTCTTGAGAGCCAGAGCCGTGGTCCACACGCCAGGACAGCATGTCGGGCTTCCCCATCATCCATCCAGGTTTGTGATGGAGGGAGAAGTCGAAGTTGGCAAGGTACAGGGACCCAGGTTCTTGTGATCCGTCCAGACTTTGAACTTGTCCTGGGCCCCTTCCAGGAAATGGCGCCACTCCTCCAAGGACCAGATGATTGTGAGCATCTCTTTGTTGTGGATCTTGTAGTTGCGTTCCATGGCATTGAGGCTCTTAGAGTAGTAAGCCACTGGGTGCCACTTACCGTCCTCTGGGGACTCCTGGGAAAGGACTGCACCCGTTGCAAAGTCAGAGCCGTCGGCCCTGAGGCGGAAAGGGTGGTCATTGTCCAGGAATACCAAGACTGGTTTTTTGAGGTCACCGCAGATTTGAGGGTGTTGAAGGCCTCCTGCTCCGCATTGCCCCAGCCCCATGCCACATTCTTTCCAGTGAGGTCGAACAGAGGGCGCGGTGGTGCGAGAAGTCCCAGATGAACCTCAGATAGAAGTTCACAAAGCCCAAGAAGGCCTGCACCTCCTTCCGGTTCCAGGGCTCCGGCCACTGCGCTACACCAGCCACCTTTACTGGGTCCATCTCCGCCGTACCATGTGAGATGATCAGCCCCAGGTACTTGATGTGGGTCCGTTTGAATTCACACTTCTCCGGTTTGAGGTAGAGCTGGTGCTGGTGCAGCTGGTCCAAGATGATGCGGGTGATGTGACGGTGCTCCTCTAAGGTCCTTGTGTAGATGAGGATGTCATCGAGGTACATGCACACTGCGCCCTCTACAATCAGATCCCGGAAGATGTCATTCATCATAGTCTGGAAGGTGGCAGGGCTGTTGGTGAGTCCAAAGAACATGACAAGGGGTTCGAACAGTTCGTGGTTGGTCCGGAATACCCCCTTCCACTCATCCCCTTCTTGGATGCACACGTTGTTGTAGCCCCAGCGGATGTCCAACTTGGTGAAGTAGCATGCGCCCCGGAGGTTGTTGATGAGCTCTGAGATGAGAGAGAGGGGGTAGCGGTTCTTGACGGTCATTGCATTGAGCACGCGGTAGTCCTGGACCAGCCGTAGGGAGCCATCCTTCTTCTTGATAAAGAACACCGGGGAAGCCATTGGGGACTTGGAGGGGCAGATGCGACCAGACTTGAGGTTTTCTTGAAGGAACGCGTCTAACTCATCCTGCTCCTTTGGAGCAAGTGGGTAGACCTTGCAGCCTGAAGGCACAGCATCAGGGACCAATTCAATTGCGTGGTCCCACTGCTTACGTTCTGGGAGCGAGTCAAATGAGGCCTTGGAGAACATCCTCAAAATTGTGCAGGTGGTTGGGGACGGCATCTCAGAAGGCTCAGACGGGGGTGTTGACCACAAACGCCTGCACAAGCCATTGGGAGGTGGTCTGGCTGGCCCAGATCTCCACCAGGGATGGTGGCGTTGGGAGGGCGGTGGCGTAGATGCGGTCTCCGTCCTCGAGGGCGTTGTCTGGCTGCCCCAGATCCCGGGCGAGGCGGAACTCCCCTCTGAGGGCTTCTTCCTGGTCTCGGTATTCCCGGCGGTGTTGGTTGTCCTTGTAGAGGACCTCTCAAGGGGGGTAGGCCAGCGGCAGGGGGCTCAGGAGGTCTAGATCCGCGAAGGGTAGATACCCTAGTCGGCAGGCCCGAATGGCAGCCTGCTCCTTCTTCATCGTGAGACATTCTTTACAGGACTCCTCCGAGCAGGTGGTGCAGCAACAGTGGCACCGGCTCATGCTTACCTTCCCCTGGGCCCAGTCAATCTCTGGATTGTGCTCCCAGAGCCACGGGAATCCCAGGATCATGTCCTGATTCCCCAGGCTGGTGACTGCAAAGGTGGTCCACTCAGAGTGAGACTTGTAGCGGAGGACTAGGTCCACTACAGCTTGGATGGAGCCAGCCTTGTTTGGGGTGCCGTCAATGTTGTATACGGGGATTGGAGAAGCCAGGGGTTGAGTGGTGAGCCGGTGATGCTCCACGTAACCGGAGTCGACAAAGAGCCCCATTGCGCTGGAGTCCAGGAGGGCCATGACGCTGCAGACCTCTTGTGTGTCCGTGGTCTCTATCTCGACCTTCAACCAGAGCGAGTTCGTGGACGGGGTCAAGGCTACCATGTAGCGATGGGGAGTCGCCGTTCCCAAGCCGGGATCTGGGGTCGGGGCAGTGGAGGAGGCGCGGCAGAAGTCGCGGTCATCATTTTGACCATGGGGGGTATGTCGGGGGGTGTGCTCACGGCCACAGGGGTAGCACAGTCCATAGAAGGTGTATTAATGGCATCTATGGACAGACATGCGAACCAATTTGCACTAGACGGCAGAGGCGTACTGTTTACCCGCTGTCTCTCTAAAAACCCTCCTCCGTGGTCCCATCTTCATCGCTCCCCTGGGGGGGTGCTTTGGTGTCCGGCATCAGGATGGCTGAGTCCAGGGATGGCACTCCGGCGCAAGCAGCCAGGAGCTGCTGGAGTAGCTCCTCCTGTTCCTCAGGGGCCAGGAAGCGAACCTCAAGTCCCAGGGGGCACCTCTGGGCGAAATGACCAGGAGCGCTGCAGCGCCGGCACAGGAGTGGGAGAGCCGTCCATTGACGTGAGGCATTGATGTCCATGGGGACCCCCGGATGTAGTGCAGGGCAGGCAGAAGGAGTGAGTGGGAGTGGCTCTGGAGCTGGGGCTGCGCAGACACGGTGCACTGGGGTGGGAAGACGCGTGGTGGGAGTGGGGGCAGTGGCACACAAAGGTCACGCTTGAGTTCCATGAGCTGCCACTGGTCCTGGGCCACTCAGTACTAGTCGTCTATCCGATCGTCGGAGGGTCAGCCTTCTGCCAGGTTGTCCATGCGCTCCATAAGGGCAGAGTTCAACCCTTCCCAGAAGGTGAGGCAGAGTTGGAGGCTGTCTGAGTAGTTGGCCTGCTCCATCAGAGCCCTAAAGGAGTTGATGTATTTGTCCAGGGACTTCTGGCCCTGTCTGTACTGGTCTTTGTCCCAGAGGGCAAGCGCGGCGGTTTTGGCGGGGTTCTGGGGGAAGAACTCGTCCCAGAATTCCCTTTCAAAAGCGTTGATGAGACTCGGCCCAGGATCAGCGCAGCAACAGGATACAGCAAGTTCACGAGCCACGATCACGACCATATCATGGGAACAGCATGCGCAAGGGACCACCAAATATGAGCACACGCGACCGCCAATGGTCACCGATGGCAATCACCGACACCTCTCGGCATCGGCCACCAATGGCAATCACCGACACCCTCCGGCATCTCGGCAAAGAATACCCTTGGCAAATCACAGGCCAAGATACAGCGCCCAGCACCTATTGGCGCCTCGGCCCGATCCCCCTAGGCAGCAGTACACTGGCGCCCGGCCAGTCGATCACCCGGTTGCGACGGACACGTGCCCAATACAATTGGCCACTGCTCCACCACTTGCAGGGGCACGTGCTTAGCCTTTGCTATTGGCGACACCCACAGCACAGGCGCCCTGGACACCCAGTCAAATAGGAGAGTGGGCGCAGTGTATTCATTGGCGCACCGTTAGTTTTCCTTCATTTTACTTATTTTCAACTTGTACCACTTTCTTCACTCAAGTTACCGCCTCTTGGCGATGGCCATTCACTAGTATAAATACTTCATTTGTAATAGTAACACAGTGGAAAATAGTACCCCTCGCTCCTACCCACGAGACCACAGGTTTCATTAGCGCTCGCATGAGTCGCCAAAGAAACTTAAGCCTTCACACTCTCGCGCTCCTCTCGAAACAATCTGTTGCCAACTGCCGTTGGTTTGCGCCCTGCACTTACGGCAAGGCATACGCACTTAGGACTACGCTAAGCACTGTTACGCTCTAGTATAAATCACCTATTGCTACTAACCTCCTATCCTTTGGCGCTACACGGTCGCCAGTCCCATATCCGTTTACTAACCCTTTGGCGCGTTCTCTGGGACCTGTCCGGAACTCCCTCACAAACTTAGCGTGCCCAACTTAGAACGATAGCTGGTGCAAGTGATATTACCCTGCATTAGATTATTCTTTGGGCGTCATCAGCATCCCAATCTGCAAAACCTGCTACTCCACCGGGACGTCAGAAAACTCTCATTGCGTAGGTCGCGGCCCATCCACCCTTCATGTAGGACAGGACCCACGCAATCTTCAGCTCGTTGGAGAGAAAGTCGTCGCTGCAGAGCTGGATGTAGGTGACACAGGATTGGAGGAAGCGCTCTCTGGATGCGCAGTCACCATTGTACGCATCCGGGAGCGCCGGGCAGGGAATATTGGCCCGTCCTGGCACTGGGGCAGCCAACCTTGCTTCCAGAAAGCGTGGGGTTGGTGTCGGGGGGAGAGGGGGTGCGGCGGGGGCCGCGGGGAGGCGATCAAGAATTGCCTGGAGGGAATCAGAGATGGCATCGCTTGTCTGACGGAGGGTGGCAAGTTCAGAAGTATGGAGAGTGAGGGAGGATTGGGTCATTTGCACCTGTGCTTCTAGCTGAAGCAAGCGGCTCCAGGCATTGTCCTGTGGGGCCGGGGCCTCTGCGGAGGAGTCTGGAGGGGCTAGTTGAGACATAGTAACACCGGGGCTAAAACACTGGTGCGGAGGTGGCAAACAGGGGTGCGGAGTAACCAGGCGTGCTGTAGGGGGCCTCTGGACCAGAATTAGGGAGACTTGTTCTGCTGTAAGGGTGACCTCCAGGAGCTGCAGCTAATCACACAACTGGCAGAGGGAAATCCGAAGTATATTCAGAAACCATTACAATAGAACAGGAAGGTAACTAATCACCTGGCAGAGATAAATCCAAAGAGAACAAGTCTAAGGATTCCCTGCGCCAGGAGTCTGAAAATACTACAGAGGTCACCTGACCATGTCCCGGGTCGGATCGGAGGTCCTGGAGTGACTCCAGGAGGTCCGGACATGGACGAAAAAGGAAGTAAAGAAGTCCCCTGACAGAAGGGTGGAGTTTGGTTACCAGCATCCGGAGTTCTTGGGAGTGTCCATTGACAAAGGTGACCTTTAGGCAGGCAAAGTGAGTGATATCTCCTGCCGAGGTCACGTTCCCATTGAACAGGCAGAGCCAGATGGGGACCAGAAGTTGTTGGGTAGTTCTGGGGGGTGCCCATGCTTTGTCGATGAAGTTGTTGGTGGCACCACTGTTAATGAGAGTGTTCAAGGGTTCTTTGAGGTTGGCAAGGCGGGCTTGGAGTAGGAGTGCGTGGAAGGAGTGGGAGGGGAGGTATGCCATGAGGGTGTCCTGTACAAGTGCTATGGCACGGAGGTGGGAAGGGGGTGTGGAGAAGATGTCAGGGTTGATTCCACGATTTAGTGCATCTTCCTGGTCTAAATTGCCTGGTTGTTTTCCGAGTATTGGAAGTCCATGTCTTCTCCCTCAAAGGTCCAGACAGCTTGTCCCATGGTGGGGCGTTTGGGGCACTCTGAAATGAAGTGTCCTTTCTCACCACATAAGATACACACACCTTCCTTCCTCCGACGTTCCTGTACATTGTCGGGCACGTCTACCCAGGGGCGGCTGGGTTTCTTGAGTCTGTTTGCCCGGAGGGCCTTGTCGTCTTGGTCCTCATTGAGGTCGTCATTGGGAGGGGTGTCTGGAGGCCCCTTGGCGGTGGGGGCGTTGTCGGGGTGGTCATGGGGAGCTACGGCATTGAGGTGAGCCAGAGGTTGTGGGGCGCTGCTATGATCAGTGCTCGAGTTTGCCTTACTTGGTGGAGGATGGTTGCTGGGGTTTGCAGGGGGGGCCTGGGAGTTTGGTTCTACTGGCTGGGTGTCCAAGGAGCGTTGGCCTGCAGGTTTCAGGTGGGTCGGGGGTTTGCGTATTCACTACGGTCCTCCCAATATTGTTGGTTGACCTGCGTGACCAGGGCCTTGTACCCTTCGTAGGTCAATTGTTTTGGGGTGAGTCAGAGGACATCCTTGATGTGTTGCGGGAGTGCTCAGCAGAGCACGTATTGGAGGGCATTGAAGTTCCAGCCTGTCTTGTAAGCTTCCTTTTCAAAATGTACAATGAAAGTGGTGAACCATTCCTCAATCTGCATTAGGAGGTTGAACAGGTTGTCTTCCGCTTCCGCCATGGTATCGAAGATGCCAAACTTGCTGAAGAACTTGTTGACAAAGGCTTGCCAGTTGGAAAGTACCGGGTTGTTAGGGTCATATCAGAGCAGGGCCGTATAGTGATCAAAGGCAATCCCCTGGAGGTAGGAGGTGGCAAAGGCGATGCAGGAGTTTTTGACCTAGAAGGTTAGTGGCTTTGCCTGGAACATGTTGAGACACTGCGTGAAGAAGGTGCGCCACTTCTGCAGGTCTTGGCCGTTGAATGTTTTGGGTTTCTGAATGTTGAGTCGTCCCTCCTGAGCCATGGCGTCCTGAATGTTGTCCTGTATTGTGTTGCTGCAGAGTGGGGGTCCTGCCTAGTAATAGTAGTAGTAATGGTTACCTCCTTCTCCCTGTGGAGGGAATGCTCCGAGGGCAGGTCCCCATCTCCCAGGCAGGCCTCCTGGGGGTCCTGGGTCGGGGAGTCCACCATCCCAAGGGGGTCCGGGTCCTCCAGGAGGTGGTTCGGGGGCCCAGTTGGGGGGTGGGGGTTGATCTGGGGGTTGGCGAGGGCCTGGAGGCAGGAAGGGTGGCCCTGGGAGTTGCGGGGGGCCCTGGCGGTAGGAGAGTCCCCGGGCGCCAGTAGGTCGGGCTTCTGTGGGGGGTGCTCGGAGGTCGAGGTGGGGGGGAACCTCCCGTCGGAATTTGTGATCCTGGGGTTGGGTAGGCGGGGGTGGTGGAGCTTGGGGCGCCTGTTCCCAGGGGCAGGGGGCATTCTGGGCGGTCCTGTCAATGTACATTAGGGTGTCGTTGGAGCCAGTGCTGTTGGGTTGCATGCCCAGAGAAGGGTGTGAAGGAGGGGGTCAAGCGTTTGGGGCCCTGCCAAGGGGTGCCGGGGGGACCACTGGTCCTCCCCAGGTTTCAAAGGAGCTAGGGACTGAGTTAGCTCAACAATGGGTGGTGAGTCCTACCATGCACGCAGCCAGTTAATCAAACAGCCCTCCCACTGGGTTTAGGGCATGAAGGATGTTGGAGGCGGCCTGGCGTTCTTCTTGCTGCCGTTGTTCTAGGCTTGTCCACATGGGGGCAGGTGCTGGTGGTTCCCCTTGCTGGATGTGGAAGGAGTGGCCAGTGTCCGCTGGGTCGTTGAAGGGTCAGGGCAAGGGGGAGATGTGAACCTCCTCAATCAGGGTTTGGAGTTCCTCCTGGAGTACAGTGTTGCACTGTAGGGTTAGCCTTACCTGTTTTAGAAGGGTGTTCACACTCATTCTTTCCTGGAGGTCAACTAAGTGGTTGGCCCATTCCTCAGAGGAGCCTTCAGGGTTGTTTTGTCCCAGATCTTTGAGTAGGGCCTGGGTCCATCATACAAAGTCCTCTGGAGTCATTCAGAGGAGCCAGAGTATCTTATTGTGCTGCTAGTAGTATTCCCTGGCCTGCTGTCATTGTCCCAAGGGTAAAGGGGGTGTCCTGGCAGAGGGAGCAGTGGTGGGGTGATACTAGGGGTGGAGCTCAGGGCAGGGGTGCTCCCGAGGGGTGCAGGGGGTGGTTGGCCATACTAGGGTGTTGGGGCAAAGGGTCCCATGCTGGGCAGTACCAGGCGTGGTCCATTGAGGTGGGCAGGGGTGTCGGGGAGGGCTCCCGGCAGTGTCCGGGAGTGGGACCTGTCAGTTGCACAGGTCAACATGAGGTTAGGGGGGGTCCTTGGCTAGCTGAGAAACCGTAGTCGTTCTGAGCATAGTCCAGGGCCCAGTGCTGGTAGAGGGGATATTGTTCATACGGTGGTTGCAGGTAGAGGGGTTGGGGAGTTTGGGCAGGGTAGTAGTCAGGTACCAGGTGTCCGTACATGTCAATCTAGTAACCGGAGGGATAATAATTTTGCATATACATAGCCATTGAAAGCAGTGTAAGGAAGAGTCTCGATATTATGTCAGGTTCCACTGACCTGGAGGCCTTTTCTAGTAAGCAATGACCTTACAAGGTGCAAGCGAGTGCTGAACTATGTAGGACATGGTGTCGAGGGCTCCGGGGCAAGTTCCAGAGTGTGAGATGAGGGGGGAAGTAGAGTCCCAGGGATGGGCTTACTTGGAGATTACTTAGCAGGGGGAGTGGTTGAGTTGACAGGGGGGTTCCCAGAGACAAGACGGATGCAAACTTTTAGAGAAATGGAGCGTGTGCCAGTTGATGAGGTGCATGCCGGAGAAGTGACTAAGGCAAGCACTGAAGAGACAGAAACAAGCACAGGAAATCAAACAGAGAGTTAGATCAAAACACAGATAGTTATTGGCAATATTGAGACTAAGGTACATGGGGGCTACCTAGGGTCCTTATATACTACAGCGGGGGAGAGCACTGTCTAGAAAGGGTTCCAGGAGGGTCCCGGGATTGTATGCATGGCGGCAGGTGGCTGGCAGTCATATTGGGAAAATTGCACATTGGCCCATAGGATCAATTGAGGGTTCAGAGGGTCCTGGGATTGTATGCGTGGCGGCAGGTGGTGGTGGTGGGGTGGCTGGTAGTTGTATTAGGAGGATCGCATGTGGGTCCATGAGATTGATGGTGGTAGTACAATCAGTGATGGCCAGGAGATCTGCGTGATGGCTGGGGATCCGTGTGATGGCCTGGGGTGATGCCTAGTGGTTCAGGGTGCGTATGGGGGAGGTCATGGTGGGTCGTTGGGTAGAGAGGCTTTTGGTTGATCTTGGGGGAGGTTGGGGTGGGTGGGGGGTCGAGGGGTTCTTGGGGGTTGGTGGGGGGTCATGACACTTTCCATCTTCTATATGTGCTTGTACTTTGAGCTTTATAGTGGCCTGGTCCATTGGAATTACTTATGCCTCAAACTCCCTGAAGCCATAAAAACAGCCATTACAAATCGATCTCACACAAGAAAACTGTTGGAATGGTTTTTTTTGAATATTTAGATGAAGGAGAATTGCCAAAGTTGGATAAAAATTTTGCAGACAAGAAACTCTGTCAAAAGGATAGAAATTTCTGCCTG